>JAJKFJ010021733.1:0-12004 GCA_027382625.1 Tetmemena sp. SeJ-2015 | reverse complement strand
AGATATCTGCTTGTAGCTGAAGTAAACTGGAGCCTACTTGCTTGCTTGCTCATCACGATATCTCATCTTTATTATAAGGTCCTTCAAATTGTGTATATCTCGTCCCAGATTTGTAATTTTCTAATCTTTGTTCTTCATCCCTATTTGATATTTGATTATGATTAAACTTGGTGAGTCGAGTGAGACACTTGATTAATTGATAACAGTATGATTAATTGTTAGTGATTAAAGTGGTGAGTCGAGTGAGTCCTGTATATTAAAGTGATTTGATTATCGTGAGTCGAGTGAGTCTTGATTAAAGAGTTTGATTTATTATGGTGAGTCGAGTGAGATAGGTATATTTGTTTATGTTTTAATTAGAAGTGTCTATATATCTTAATGATTAATCTATATTTGTAAGCCGTGAGTCGAGTGAGACTTTGATATTAGTATTAGTTTTAATATGGTGAGTCGAGTGAGATTTCTATATTAGAGTTAATTTAAATCTGGTGAGTCGAGTGAGACATGTAATTAAGATTAATCTTTAATGTATTGTTTTAAGATGCTAATTAAGAATGATCATATTAATTGTTGGAATTGAAATTATATTAGAGTCTGTGAGTAGAGTGAGACAGATGATATTTATATTAAGAAAACTAATTAATGTCGTGAGTCGAGTGAGTCAAGTGAGATGAGTAATTAAAATAGGCTTGAGATAATAAATTTACTTACTTTCATTATATGAAGTGATTGCTTTTGTTTTCTCTTTCTATAATGAAGAACAATAAAAATTTAATAGGAACCATAGCTGATGGAGTAAGAATAAAGCATATATAGCAAACAAATAGAAAGAATAATTGAGAATAAACAGTCTATTTAACTATGATAAAACGAATATAGCAAATGTATGATTACAACTATAAACTATCATAATTGTAATAACATCCAAACAACATGTCTCACTCGACTCACGGCGTAGATAGATTCATGATAATAAAAATAGCGAAAATATATAGTAAGATCGTTTCAAGTTTTACTTACCATTTCCTTCTAGTGGCTCGCTTGATTCTCTGGATTTATAGTCACTTGAATGAATAGCAATTGCATGCATCAATTGTTAGCGACAAAGATTCATATCTCATATAGCCGAATGCCAAATCATTAAATCAAATTTGCTCGAAAGGACAATAATGACCAAATTTATTACACTTAATTGAGAAGGAATTTAAAGTTGTAGATTATTCTTGATAACATTAAATTTCTCAAAAAATTCACTAAATGATAAATATGAGGATAATATGAATATGTGATTGGGAGTAAGATATATTTGAAATAAATAAGAAACTAGATCTTGATTTAAGACCTCATGATCAGAGGGTTAACAGCTAGATGAGTGTTTTTTTAGACCAAGGTTCAGCTCCCACTAGTCAGCCTCTTTTTGAAAAATTTTCCGACAAATAATTATAGCAGCAATAGCAACAATAGCAATAGTAGTAACAGTAGTAATAGTATCAATAATAAGAAATGTTATATGGAAGACGACGAAGATAAAGATGAAGATGATGAAAATTAATTAGCGGAAGAATAGTTTGAAAAAAGGAAAAGTTGGAAAATAAATATGAGATGTTTAAAAAAAGTACAATTCAAGTCTGATACAGTGAGGCTCAAAAGTACGCAATTAAAGATCAAGGCAATTATTTATCTAAAGATGTTTTATTAATATAACCATAAGATCAATAATACATCTCTTTTTAACAATCTCTCTAATCCATTCATATTCTATCAATATTTTAAGATTATTTTTGGCAAAAAGTAACAAGTAATTATATTTCTCAATTAAAGTCTTAAGTGAGTGTGTGAAGCTCTCTTCTATGAGTTGACAAATTAAAGTTAAATAAATTAAAGCAATAGTCTGTGTTATTCTATATCTTCAACTACTTTGCTTTAAAATAGGGTTTGTCATACATATAAAAAAGATAAATAAGTGAAGTGAATCGAAAGTTTGAGAAATAAGATATTTCTTAAAATAATAAGGCAGATCCTTGTCCATCAGCACATTTTCAGGTTTCAAAGAAAAAGAAGGGTGTTTAAAATATTAACAAATAGAGGAAATATTATTCATTATAAATCAAACTTTGCCACCCCATTGGTTAATTACGATTCCTGATAGAGTAAACCAATCAGGATGGAATTAATTAATTTTGGATATAGTTAAATTATTAAACAACCAACTATATTAGGTTTTAAAATTATTAACCAATCATTATCTTGCTCTCACTATTAAACTAATCACTTATCAATAAGAATGACATTCCTGATCTTATTTCTCAAACTTTCGATTCACTTCACTTATTTATCTTTAACAAGTAATTTTATTCTAAAAAATTAGAGCCTCTTGGAGGTATTATTGCAAAGTTAATTATCTATTAAGAAAAAAATTAAGGATTAGTCAAACAATAAAGAGGATTTAATAGGAGTTTGTTCTGCTGTCATTACGATATGAGATCTAAGTGAACTTATATTGACACTAAAAACTCTGAACCAAGAAATAAGGAAAGGCCATAAACTTTTGCTCGATTTAAGACTTTTCCAATTAAGAATATAGAAGGACGAAAACTTTAATTCTCTTTTAATTGATTGTCAGCTATAATATCTATCACCAACTTAATAATTTTTATTTTGTTCTTGGCTGACCCAATTATAGAGAAACTCGTAAATGAAAGCATACTATTCCTTGGTTTGCACTAGTGAATATCTTTGTTCTCTGATATTTCTGACAGTGGAGAAAATACTAACCTTCGTATTATTTAAGGGGATTTCTTTTTAGACTACTTCTGCAAGGATTTTGATGATAAGGTGGGCCAAACTAATCAAAGTTCCAGTTCTTCCTATTCCTGCACTGCAATCTTAAATCATTATAGTTGCTTAAAATTAATATGCAAATACACATTTTAGAAAATGGAAACAGCCATTTAATTATCTGTTGATTTATTAAGCATATTAAAAATTCTGTTAAAGAGTAATATATTTTATTTGAATGTATCACGGCTTTCTCATCAAGGGGGGATATCAATGTAAAGTTTATTAGCGCCTTGAGAACCTAATAAAATTCTATCTTCGCATTATGCTTAGGTACATCGTGATCTGAAACATTAAAAATAACTAAAAGCACAAATAATGTCTGGCCAACCTGTATAATGCCACTGCTCTATTTCCCATTCTTAATTTAAGACTTAACTTTGTATTGGATGAATATTTTTGAAACAAGAGGGTTATTTAAATATAAAGTACTTGCTATTTAAATTTAAATAAGTTAAATTTCTAACTAAACAAATTCTTGATAATTAATTTATATGAAACTTTAAGAACACGGTCTATTTTTAATCAACCATAAAGACTTACTTTAGAGGCCCTTTTTAATTTTTTTCTCAACAAAAATTGTTTACAGATTCTTTTACTCAAATTAATGATTTTTAAAAAATGAATTAAAAAATTATCCTTCTATTTATGACAGCTTCTCTATGTTTGAAACTAAATTTAATAGGAGTTTTTTTATACTCATATTTTTTTATCCTAAATAATCTATTTTAATAAAAATGATATTTTAGTAAAGCCCCTATCACACTTACTATCCTAAATTAGAAAGCCTTAAGGTTCGCTATAATTTGAAGATAAAAAAAAGCGGCAAATCTCTTTATAGAACTTCAAACAATATTTAATGCAAAAAAGGAAGCTTCAAGATGCTTTACTTAAATAATTTTTCAGAGAATTTATGAAATTGGTAACAATATTTTGAAAATCCTGACGTCTAAGTGATTACTTAAATTAAAAATAAAGTGATCTGCATTTTAGTTTATCTCCTTCCTCACATAAGTGACGGTGAAGTTTTCATTGCCAAATTGTTAATCTATTTTTTTAGGCCAAAATTAAGCGCATTTAGGTCTTTTTAGCTCCATCAATTTGCACAAAGAAAATATTTTGGTGACTCTATGCTCCAACACCATTTCCCAAAAATGATAAACAGTTTCATCCTTCGGTCCTTGACAAGCAATGTACTTTTATTTGTGATTAACTAGTGGGCCCTAAATCAATAAACCAGCAAGTATTTCTTACATCTACGTAATTAGCATTGATGTTTCTTCAATTAATTAATTAGATTATTAATCACAAGTTAAATATGCAAGTATAATTAAGAATAAATACTATATTAAAGTTAGTACGGAAAATTAAAAAAAATTAAAAGAAAATTTATAATTTAAAATGCGCGAAAAACTTTATAGTTTAAAACATGAATAATAAAAATAATATCTAATAAAGAAAATGAGCGTTTTATTGAAATATGAGAATGAAAAAATTGATAATTTTGTTGATTAATATTTTTAGTTATAAATGTACTTAACAGCTCCAATATTTTTGGGAACCTTTGTGGCGATAACTATTAAATTTGAATAAACCTGTAGCTCATAGACTGATTTTACTTACAAGGTAGGATATCAGTGTATATTAATAATAATTTATTATCAATCTAAATTTAATTATGAATGAATAAAAATTTTAAGTTCTTAAAAATTGATTAGCATTATAATTAGTAAATATTTTTAAAAATGTCTCTGTTTTTAAAATACTTTAGTCAGTAATTTAATTCAAGAGTGTAATTATGCATAGTTTTCTCTTGCCCTCATTTTGTTTTTAATTTTTAATTTTAAGAGGAAGTTAGCGACGACTCCTGCAAAAAATAAACACATTCGCAGCTTGCCATTTATTTATATATGGTAGCCTATTGCATTAATCTTTTAAGATAACGACTTTCCCATGTCCATCTTATAAATTCAAAAGTGAAAAAAACTGGACTTGCTCGTACTGACTTCTCACTAATCTCATGCTCTATTTCTATTTTCTCATCTGCTGGACAACACAAAGCTAAAAAATAAATTTACCGGCCTGGTTAGACTATTATGCTGAAAAATTGCCTCCTGGTATGATATAGACTCTCCACGGCTTCTTGGTGTCACCTTCAAGTAACATGATGTGGAAAATTAGTGCTTCTTTACAAGAGGCACCAGTTAAGCAGTAAGATAGTCGTTGCATCTGTCTAGTTCATTCTTAATGATAAATGCAATTACAATTTATTATTTTGGGCCTTATTCTAGGGTTGGCGGTGCTAATCTATAACGAGTAATTTGGAAAAATTTTTCTAAATTCTAATAAATTTAGACTCATTATAATCATAGCACTTCTCGAAAATATATTGACAAAACTTCTGGATAAATTGCCTAACAAATAGCCCTTAGCACACCACTTTATTGATATAAGGAATAGCAGCAAATTTTTTTTATGCCTAAATTCAAGCCGCTTTCGTACGACTATGTGACTCTAAATTTTATTTTTCTAAAGCATACTTTTTTAATTATATCTCTCTAAAAATAGAAAGCAATTTTGATTTCTTACTATAATTATTTTAAGTATCGATTATATAGCATATTTTTGGGATCTTGATCTAGCTATTCAATATGTTAGGGTGTCGTTGTGATTTCGTCTAACTGCTCGTATTCTTATTTTGACTATTTAAAGTACTAAAATTATTATAACTAAGAAAAAGAAATACCTTTTAAAAATCACGCTTGAAAGTATTGCGTAATTAAAAATAAAAGAAAATGAAGATTTTTGAAGCATACTTATTAATTTAATTATAGTAGGAATTTTAATTAAAATTGGTGATTGGTTAAAATAATAAATGGAGAGTTTCAACTTCGTGGCTGTTGAAATCCATGATTCATCCCCTGATCTGCAGCTTATTCGATAGCTTATCTAAAATTAATATGAGTTTCTTCTTTAAACATCCCCTCAGCACGTCTCAGTAGCGAGATATGATGCGCGCATTCTTCTTCTTCTTCTTCATCATCTTCATCATCTTCATTAAAACTTGTGTAGAGTATAACTCTTTACTGAGCGATCCCACACTAAAGTTACAAGGAAATAAAGTTGTTAAAATTTCATTCTGAATTGAATGGTCTAATTTATTTATATTGAACACACTTCAACTTCTACTGCTTTATTCAATTTTAATTTAATAACTATTGAATTCTCTTTTTATTAAATTCTTAGCTATAATCAGGAGAAATAAAATATAATTTCCTTTTATGATCATTTTCGATTAAATATACAACAAGCTATTTTCCTTCTCACTAATATGTTTCATTTTCCATATTAAATTGACAACATTTTAATTTTTCCTTAAAATTGAGATATTTTATTTTATATTAATACCGATCTGGAACTTTGCCTCTAGTTATTTCAAATTTTTTTTATATCTTTATCTTGTTATTCCAACAATCAGGGAGGTAGTAAAAAAGGAAATAAACGGTTGAATTGTTTGATTTAGCTTGTTGATGGCGTGTCTGTAGTCTATTTCAGTTTGAAAGAAACACTCTAATCTAGTTCAAATTTAAAAGAGAACAGAAATTAATTTTATAAATCAGATTACGTTTTTATAATAGATTAATAAAGTTAAAACTAATTTTCAGTGATTAGTTCATTGGTACATTGGTACATTTAAGGCGTGCTATTTGTTACGCATCAATTGTACTAATTTACGAATGTCCTAATGCACTACTCAGATTATTTTAAACTTGCAATTGCAAGCGAAGTGATAACAAATGCAAAGTGGAATAGGGTTTAAGGTGTGCGTGTGAATATTTAAAATTATAATTTTTAGAAGGTTCAATCGTTTTCAGAGTAATATCGGCTCCTTTTTCCCATCTCTCGTTGACTATAGTTTTCTGGATTGCCTCTGTCTCTTTTCCTACTGCATGAGCCGTTCCGCCCTCTCGAATGAGCCTCATCTAAAAGTATTTAGCTAAGTCAAATGACTTAAAATGGAACTTCTGCGACGATTTCCTTCCATCTTAAGTCATACGGACCAAGATTGTCCTTTTCTCAAAGGCTTCTATCTCCTCATTCTTCAGCTCTTTTAGTGGGTTAGAGTTCGGCGAGGCGATGATTTTGCAGCCTTGGAACCTCTTTTTCTATTATCCCCATTTGGCGTTGACTGTAAAGCCTTCCCCCCTCCATCAACAGCTTCATTCTGGCCAAGTTCTTCCTGCTCAGGAAATTCGGAGTATTTATTTCGTTCATTATGACGAGTTGAGGATCATCTCCGATAGCTTTCCTGTCCACTATGAAGTTCCCTGTTGCATCGGTAAGCAGCTCAGTAAGGAATATCTCTTGAATCTGGCGAATCAAAGGGCCCTTGCCTGTGTTTGACTGCCCATACATCCGGAAGGTACAAATCTTTGGGTCTACTTTGCTGAAGATCACCTCGTAAAGTCCATCCACGGCCTAGAGTAAGTTATAATCTGCCAGAAACCCCTCAGTGACTGGTGCTTTGCACTGGAAGAGCTGTCCTTGGAATAATGCGTCTTGATGAAGAGCTGCAGCTATTCCACCACGTCCCTCTTTTACTTTGGCAAGATGCCCACTTTCTCATGCATATCGAAGTGGATCTCTATCTGCTTCTTGTTCTTGGCTAGCTTTTATAATGAGGAATGTCTTTTATGTTCTAAAGATACAAGTCCTTGTACAATTTCACCTCCCCTGATTGCATCTATCTGATTGTGTCCTGAATGAAAACCTCATCATTTGGCTGCGACTGACGCTCATCGCTCTTCTTGGATGGTTGTCTACTCCTATTAACTTCGGCCAATCTCACTAGTACTGTTTCTTTTAGCCAAAAAACCATAGAGATATCGCCAGCTTCTTTGAAGATTATCCTTATTTTCCTAGCGGAAATTCTCAGATATTTGAGACCCAAGTTTGCGAGAAACCGCTCTCCGATGTAACGATTTGATGTGAAATACTCTTTGGAGAGCCCCCGAAGCATGGGAGAATAGTAATAGCCAAATAGAGGTCAGCCTTATTGAATAAATGAAGAAAGCCACTTCATCTACTTGGAGGATGGCAGCTTGTATTTTATCACCGATGGACGCATGATCAAACAGCTAGTCTTTGATGTCGACTCTGAAAACGTCTTAGTCGCAAGAAGTTGATTCAACATTACTGTTTCTAATATCTAACTGAAGCAGACCTCATTTCTTATATTTAAAAATTATAATTTTAAATATTCACACGCACACCTTAAACCCTATTCCACTTTGCATTTGTTATCACTTCGCTTGCAATTGCAAGTTTAAAATAATCTGAGTATTGCATTAGGACATTTGTAAATTAGTACAATTGATGCGTAACAAATAGCATGCCTTAAATGCACCAATGAACCAATGAACTAATCACTGAAAATTAGTTTTAACTTTATTAATCTATTATAAAAACGTAATCTGATTTATAAAATTAATTTCTGTTCTCTTTTAAATTTGAACTAGATTAGAGTGTTTCTTTCAAACTGAAATAGACTACAGACACGCCATCAACAAGCTAAATCAAACAATTCAACCGTTTATTTCCTTTTTTACTACCACCCTGATTGTTACAATAATATAAATAAGTATACTTTCTGAATATTCTGTAAACTTTAAGCATGAAAAAATTAATTTGATTAATTTATACTTTAAATTAAGTTTTATCTTAAAAAATACAAATTGTTTCATAAAATAAGAACATTTTTGGGATTAAGAGCAAATTATTAAACTATTTTCAATGAAATAAGCTAAAATAATTTAATTAAATCAAATATTTAATTAATTTGAGAGATTTGATAATTTATTGAATAATAAAATCAAATTTATTGAATTTGGATTTCCCTCAGATTATATATTTAAGGACATTTTTATTTTGAATTTTAGTTTATAATCGTTCGCCTCAGGGTTACAAGCGATATATTTTATTCAATTCATTAATTTAATTAATTATTGCTGAAAGCAAAATATGATAACTGGTGCTCTACTTATAGCATTTTTGATTGGCTCCATAAACAAGTTACAGATTAGGTTTTTTTTAGTCAACTGCCACAAAGTTGCAATTCTCATTTATTATTTCAAAGAATTTAAAATTTAAATTAAATTATAAGCTATATTATATCTTTGTTTAATTATATCAGAGCTATAAATTTAATGAAATTAAAAGTCTGTCTGAAAATTATTGGATAAACACTTTAATGTTTTTAAAACAACATAAGCAATTGTATTTTGTTTACTTATAAATTTATATTTAAGTTAAAATGATTTAAGTTTAGGAGATTGCTTTTTTATTTTTTTCTTTAATCTGTTTTAAGAGTGCCTTTTTCCTTTTTTCATTGTCGCTTTCCTATATTATGCAAAATAAGTTAAGCGCAACAAAAATACAGATCAGCTCAATATAAACGGTCCAATTCATATAGTTCAAAAATTATTTATGCAAAGACAGCTCAACTAATAATTCATTTTAAAAGTGAAGCAAAAAAACTAATCCTTTTAAATACAATAAAATAGTAAAGAAATCTAGTTAACCTCTTTCATATTCATTTTTTTATTATATGATAAATATACTTAGAGGAATACAAAATATAAATTAATTCACCTTGAAGAAAAAATTTTAGATTTCAAAATGAAAAGCTAGAAAATATAAGTGGTCATAACATAGCAGAAATGCATTCTTTCAAAATTATAAATATGAAGGCCTTTGTAATAAAAGATTTAAGCTTTTATATTTAGATGGTGAGGTTGCATTCTAGAAATATCGCAATTCTCCATCCCTAATTTTTTTATATTTTAGTAAGTATAATTCTCTCTATTTATAGTTCTCTATTACTTTATAACTATTGACCACAAAATGAGCTTTATACTTTTATATTTGGAAAGAGCTATCTATCTATTAGATTATAAGCAATTTTTATAGAATATATAGAGTTAGAAATTTAACCGTGATTTCACTAGGTAATCTGCGATTACGCCAGAGTGAGAGAGAGCTTGAGGATCCACCCTATTTCCAAACTCTTGATGTGTCTTTGCCATTATTCTGATAGCGATACAACTATACAGACCCTCCCCGCCGACGTTCTAACTATGAAGTAATACAGTCAGGAAGTTCAAAGTAGTTATCTATCGTACTCTCAGCGTAGTAACCCGTGCCTTGGAGCAGAGGGTAGTGTCTATAATGGTTTCTTTCTTTCAAATTAGTAGTCAATGCCCTTTTACTGAATACTTCTTGATAATCTCTTGTAGGTTGTTGCCAATTGCCTCAGTCTGTATTATTTCTTTTTTTCATGCTTTTAAGTTGTTTCTGTACTTGTATGACTAAACTAGATATTATTAATCTTGGATTACTTGAAGTTTCTCCTCTAGATCCAATATTCCAGGTCATCGATTAACTTTTTAAAAAATAATTTTTTAAAATGCTGTAAATATCTTTCATAGTAGGATTTATTAATTTAGAACTTGATTTTAACATAGGAAATATCATTTTACTTACATTTTGAGAGCGAATAGGTATTATCAAATTTAAATTTGAAATTAAATTACTATTTAGAATAAAATTGGATTATATATGAGGGAATGAGGGTTAGTTTAAAATAATATAAATATAGGAGAATGGAGTGGAATACGATTCTAAATAAATTATCTTAATTTATTTTGTATTTAATAGATCGAGCAAGCAGTTGTCTCACTGTCTTAGTATTGTATATAAATTAGTGTCTCTCTGTCTCTGATTCAAAATAAATTAATTTTAATTATGCTACTTTGCTCTCTTTCCCATTTTCAGAGATCAATTATTTGTCTAACCCTCTATATATAATCTTACTTAATTAACTTTAGAATAATCATTTCGAATAAAATTATGTGTTTAAGAATACACCTTCTTCTGAATAGCCTTCTTCATCATTATTATTATCTCTCTATTTTAGCTTTGGATCAATAGCAGGGTCATAAAACTATTTGTCGCTTGGCTCATAATTAGGGTACTGCTGCTCATCCATATTTTAGCTCTCCGCAGGCTAAATAGCATTAAAGCATGAGGAATATTTAGAGTAAAAGTATGAGTAAGATTTAAGTTTTATTTCAAAATTAGTCAGAAATCATCTATTTTGATTATAAAACCTATCATTAATTATTTGTTCATCTTTTTCCTAACTCTCCTTGCTCATTAAAGAAGGTTTATACTTTAGAATGAGTTTTAAGTTAGACGTTGTGAAATTTATCTTTTATCTCTAAAGTGATCAAATGCGAATACTTACTGTTTGGTAAAATTTAATTACAATTATAATTTATACTTATAAATTAAATACTATCTAAATACATTGCAATATAGTATCCACAAAAATAAATAGTTCTACTTTAATAGTTTCATTCTAATTAATTTGTTACAAAACTTTGAGAGAAAAAAATTTGGTGTCGATTAATTTTATTAAATACTTATTTTTATTCCGGATAATTCTCTAAGCCCATTTTTAAAGGAAAAGATTCTCTTATAATTAATTAGTTGTAAAAATTTATTCACTAGCATATTATGTATCTGATTTTACTTTTTTACTTAAAATTCTGGCAGAAAAAGAAAAATAAATGAAATAATTGTTGGTTCTGACTAGACTCCATGTTAAATAATAATGATAAATATATACTATAATCATATTGATCTTAAATTCATTTAATATTGGCATGATATTCTGATTTTAAGCCTTACTTTGCATGATAGATAGAGTGCTTTCCAGGATAATAAGATAATGTGAAAAATAAATTCTCAAAATTTGGGAAAATAAACCCTCTTAAGTATAATTAGTTTCTCAAATAGAGAGCCATGAGGGCTGCTTTATTTTTAGAAGAAAAAGAAATTGTATAGTAAAAGCAATGATTTCGAAGTAGATTATAATAAAACTGTGATGATAGTTTGCTATCGAACTTAATTAGAATATTTCAATTTATTTAATTACAATCATGAGTGATTAAACATAGCATCTCACAATTCTCACAATTTATTATTCTAATTAAGTTTAAGCAAACCTAGAACATATAATAGAAAATGAGGGTAAATTTCTCCCAGTTTACACGATGCTAAAAAAAACTTAAAAATAGTAGAATATATTTCTAAAATAAACAAT
>JAJKFJ010021732.1:0-15508 GCA_027382625.1 Tetmemena sp. SeJ-2015 | reverse complement strand
TCGCACTCGTGTTTTCGCACTCGTGTTTTCGATGAATAATATTGATTGATATATTAAAGATGATATTAATAAGAGACTTGTACTCACATAATTTTTGACATTTAATTCCAATATCATAATATTATAACATAATTAGAGCATCGCAACATTTAAAATAAAAAGAATACACCATAACTAATTATAAATAATAAGAAATTATTTAAAGATAAATTGTAAGAAGAAAATGCCTAATTTAATACTTGAAATGGAATTTTACTAAGAAATGAAAACTTAAATCTATCTTCCTATATTTATAACTAAGTTTTTAATAGTCATGGAACATTCTAGCACTTTCAAATTTTCCATTTGATTTACAATTTTATTTTAGTAAAATTAATGTATTTATAAAACTAAGTTATATTCAAATGTTTAATCTCTCTCTAATATTTTTAAAAATACTCAATTTTATTTTGATATTAATAAAGATATTAAAATAAATAGAGATTAAACACCCATAGTCTTAATTATACTATTGATTTGATAACTTAAAATGATATTTAAAATAAGTTTAATTTATTCTAAAAAGCCTAAACAACTAAAATTTATATAAATAATTAATTATGGATTTATCTTCCTTTAGTTTCTTTTCGTTTTAGATTGTTAATTACAAATGAATCTCGATTAAATATTTATAAACTCTTTTTAAAAAAGATAAAATTTAATAAAGTAGGTAAACTATATTTCTATTGAAATAATAATATATATACCAAACAGAAATTGTATTTTAATAAAACAAATAATGATGAGTTAAGTATTTATTGATCACTAGAAAATATTGATTAAATTTAAAATCTACTAATCTATCTCTCCAATTTATAATCTGTTACTCGAAATAGATTCGCACAGAGATAATTTTGGTACTCCCAATTTCTCAAGCTTTAAAGTGAAGCTAAATTTAAATTTGGTTCTGAAAATATATCCCTGGTTTATTTTTCTCAAGTAGAGTTCAAAAGTTTAAATTAACACCTTCAATTTTAAACTGAATAAATATATCTCAAAATTTATAAGATTAACTAATTAAATTTTAACAAAGATTTTGAAGAATTTAAAAATATATTTATTTTTAGATTGGAGATGAAAATTTAAAAAACAAAAGCATATTTCTTTCTTCTCTAAAAATAATTTTCTGTAGAAAAGACAGTTTTTTAGGATTTATAATTTTTTTTATTAACGTATAGTCTTATTTAAATCATACTCGTAATTAAATGAATTTAATAATAGCCATAAAGAAATAATTCTTTTTTCTCCATTAAATTTAAAGAAGTATTAATTAGCTCATAATAATGCTCTTATAATTGTTTAAATTTAAAAGCAAATAATAATTATTTTATGTCCCTTGAATTGTATAAAAATAGTTTCAAATTACTAAATATAATATATTTTAAATTAAGTACTCGAAAAGCTTTATGATTGCTTATTCTTTAAATATTAATTTTTTAATTTACATCATCTGAATAAAAATACTTTTTTTGTAATAGATCTTAGAAAAATTTAAGAATTTAGTTTTATTTTGAATGATATTTTAGTATATAAAATTAATTTCTTGTTTAAAGTATTATATCAGTTTAACATCTTATAATTATTAGAATGAGATTCTGATTAAAATAGGAAAAAAACCCCGCGCAATACTTACAATAAGAATAAATTAATTTTTCTTATAAATATTAATTTAAATAAATTTCATGGCTAAATCAATAATTAGCTTTACTTTTTAAAATAATTGCCGAATTAAAGTTTTTAAAAAATAGTATAAAAACTTAAGTCCCTACAAAAAATGAATTTAGATATAGACCAAAACTACTTAAGCTTAATTTATTATACGTTTCTATGTCTATTATATAGTAGGAATTTTAATTAAATCTGTGATTGGTCAAAATAATAAATGGAGATTTGCAACTTTGTGTCAGTTGAAATCAAAGGTTCACCCCCTGATCTGCTGCTTGTTCGAAAGCTCATCAAAAAATAATATGAGTTTCTTCTTTAATTGTCTTCGTAACGCAGCTCTGCAGCGAGATATGACTCACGCATTCTTCTTCTTCATAATCTTCATAATTTTCATTCAAACTTGTGTCGCTTATAACTCTGGACTGAGCGCTCCCACACAAAAGTTGCAAGGATGAAAAGTTCTTAGAATTTTATGCTGAATCTAATGGTCTAATTTATATTTGAATTGGACACACTTCAACTGTCGCGAATTTATTAAAGTTACTAAAAGTGTCTTGGAAGACTGATAAACTATTTTATTTTGAAAAGACTACATCTAAGATCTTCTCATGGTACAATTATCAAATAATTCATGCTAATTTAGTGTTCTCAGCAAACTTATTTAAAACCTAATTATCTGCAAAGTTATTAGCCTTGCAAGGGGATTAAGCTAAAAGCTATATGTGTTTCTCATTTATAAAGACAAAGTGTCAAAGGATTAAGTAGATGGACCAGGCTTTAAAAATAGCTTAAATATTTATATTTTTTAAGCAAGATTTTTAAAACTATTTTGCTTATTAATAATTTCGCGAAAATAAATAAAATTAAATCTTCCATGAGAATCGTTTTGTCGAGACAGTCTTGCGCAATAATAATACAATTTTTAATACATATAAATTAAGAAGATTTAAATACCATAATAATATTTAAAGATTTAGATATTATCAATAAATTAAGGATAACTTAAAATTAATAAAAAAATATTTCTCATGGCAAAATAAAATTAAAATGTCTTTTTTCTTTGCTAAATTTTTAATCTATGTATCTCTATTTAAAAATATTCATTTCATTGATGAAATAAAAACCCTATCTAATAATGAATTATATTAAGGCATAGTATTTATATAATATTCTAAATTTTTAATATTATACTTCTTTATTGTATATTTCACTTGATATTATATAAAATCCATGATAAGAGGAATCTGATACAATCTTTTGCATAAAAGAAATATAATTTTTAAATCGGAGGGAAAATAATTTTTTCTTGATATAAAACAGATTTATAAAAAACTAATTAATATAATTTTGATATAATTTATGACTAAATCTATTAAAAAGGTATAATATGATTTTTATCATGCTTTAAAAGAGATAATTAATTTTTCTTATTATAAATTAAGATTCATTTTGTCTTTTGTTTTTATACATTTTATAATTGATTAAAATTATAATAGAAGTAAATAGTTCTTAAGCAGCTAATGTGAAGATAAATTTTATCATTAAATCTCCTTTATATCTTCAAATTAACTTTTTGCTTTGAACTCTACAATGATCTCCATAAAAATTGCAAGGTTATAAGGTCTAAGGTAGAATAACTATTAAATTGGAGATATTTCAATTCTAATATTTTTTAAAAATTGTTATTTAATTTCAAATTAAACTTCATCCGAAATGTAAGTACTAATAGATGTTATTTCTCTTTTAATTATTTAATTTTGTAAATAATTTGTCTTAGGTTCTTTAAACAATGTTAAATTTTACAATTATAAATATGCAAATATTTGAAAATTCAATTACTATAATATTTAAAACAATCAACCATTTCAAAACTTAGTGCTTATCTTAATCATTTATTTGTCATAAGACATGCTATTATAAAATTGGAGATAATTAATAATTTTTAATACTTAATTATTTCATTATATAAAATGAGCTTAAATTTATCAAAAAAATTGTCCTAAAATTAAAATTATTATATATTTATTTTTGCAAATTTCCCTTTTTTTTAAATTTAAATTTTATTAAAAATAATTTTTACTCTTAGCCACTTACTATACTCCCCCCTTTTATTTAAAGCTTAAAAGTTCCAATTTAAATTTTTTATTAAAAAATATAAAAAAGAAATTTTTTAAAATGTTAGGATATTTTTATTAAGGAAATTTAATATTAAATTATTTCCAAAATTTGGGAAAATTAAAATTTATTTTTAATTATGTATATTTAAATTATATTAATCTAGTTAAGCATAAATAAATAGCCAGTCTGAATAAAGAGTATAAAGAATCATTCGCTTTATTCTAATTTAATTTAACAAAGGAGGAATTGAATTATTTAATTAATTTATATATATTATATCCTTATTTGAGGATCATATTAAAATTTTACTAAAAATGCAAATGATTCAATATTATAATTTAAATTTGACATCAATAATGATTCCCCAAAACACTTACATTTAATAATAAATATTACCATAAGCATTAAATTGCATAATGTATGAATAAATTTGGGGGGGCATTTCCTCGTCATCCACTTTTTTCATGAAAATATGAAAAATCACTATCTGGCCTAAAATCATCTAAAAACACCGATTCTTTAGTCCAAATTCAAATCCAAAGAGCCTATCCTGGTCATATTTTTTAATTGATTTTTTTTGGGAATAGCTTCATAGAAAATTAATGTTTAAAAATTTAAATTGTAAAAGAATGGCAATTTAACTAAAAAATTGAAGTTTGAATAAGTAAAAGATATTTATATAATAATTAATTCCTGGATATCTTAATAAATATTATCATAGCCTTCAAGTCCTCTTTATTATTTAGAGCTCTCATTAAATTAGATAATCTTAAAATAATAACTAAGTATATTTATATTTATTTAAATAATTTTGTAAATTTTATGGATGATAAATAATGGAATCCTATTTATTCTATTTCTATTCCGAATATTTTATAATTGAATATAATTGCCTTTAATCTTAAATTATTTATAGAATTTTTCTTGGATTAACCTCCCGATTAATTTTTTTAAAAAAAAAAATCATTATCTTTCTTTAACAACTAATTTATTTATAGATAATGGTCTTATTTCATAAAAATAAAGATAATCATAGCATCAAGTAGCCTTAAAAATAATTTTTTGTACTTATGTTCCGAAAAATTTTAGCTCATTTGTTATATTAAAAAATATGACCAGGATAGGCTCTCTGGATTCGAATTTGGACTAAAGAATCGGTGATTTTATCTGATTTTAGGCCAGATAGTGATTTTTCGTATTTTCATGAAAAAAGTGGATGACGAGGAAAGGCCCCCCCCATAAATTTAATTATTATAATTTTAAGAACTAGATTTCTCTTTAAAGATTAAGATCATATTTATTAATATATTTAGAAAGCGAATTTTTATTATAGATAAGTTCATTATTTTAAATATATTTTAGAGGGGTACACAATATTGCTAGTGAAGACAAATATTTATAAAGCCTTTTAAATAATTTTTACATCACAAGTATAGACAATATATATAAATATGAATCGTAACCAATTCAATTCATGGATTCTTCAACTATGAGTTAATAAAAAAAATAAGAGGCCGGCATTAAATTAGTCAAAACACAATCTTATCATTAATAAAAAATTAATTGGAAAATCCTAGGATATTAAAGATAAAATTTAATAACCTAAATAAAAAATAGTAATATTTTGCTATGAATCTAATTAGAAGATCAGAAATAGCCACATAAATAAGTAAACTATAGTTAAAAATAAATTACAAATTCTTAAAGAAAGAATAAAAAATATATATCTATTCTTTTAAGTGATAAGTAAACAATAACTCAAATTGAAGAGTTCTTAAATCTGTGAGAAATAAAAACTTTAATTTTATAAATATTTCTTAATTTGAATAGTTTATGTGAAATCCAGTAAAAAAACGATTTTTTTATTTAATATTTTAGTTCTTTTTTATTCATTGTTTTTTAAAATTAAATTTTTTTAATAGATTATTTATTTAAATAATTATAGTTATCTCTATCAATAAATATAGAAGAAAATTTTTTAAAATAGACTATAATTATCTAGTAAATCTTTTAGATTTAGATTTAGATTTAAATTTATAATTATTAGATTTTTTACTTCCAATATTTAGATTCTCTTAAAATTATATGTGCTAAATTATTTTAACTTGTTACTTTCTCTTTTTCTTACAGATTAAACTTAAAATTATTTTTTCCTTCAAACTAATTTAAATATATGACAGTATATTATTGACTATAACAAATATTTAAATTTTTTTCTGAACTACATTTTTAGAGTTAGCTAATTTTATTCTTTTTAAAATTATAATTTCTGATAGAAATTAATTTAAGTCTCATTAAATATTTAACTTACCTTAATTTAAGAAAAAAAAATTATTTTGAAAACTTGTATTTTTAATGAAGAATCTCGAGTTTATATAAATAAACTTAATTTACCAATAACTTAAATTAATTTACTCACAAATACGAAAATGTATGAGTATGAACCATTTTTCCACACTCAGCTATAACTAAAATTTAATTTATATATTAATTTATTTTTTAAAATTTATATTGGAATTCTTGAATTCTTTAAATTTGATTATCTAATTCAGATGAGAGAGAGTTGTTGAAAAAGAAGAGAAATGCTTTTGAAGTTGTTTGTGGTCTCCCAAATAGTTTCAAATCCTTAAATCTTGGCATGAGAGGGACAAATCTTATTAAATAATGATATGATTCATTAACAATATGTAAATACGTATTAACTATACTCTTCAACTATTATCACTAAAATGATAATTCATTTAACTATTATATAAAAATTAAATTCTTAATAAATACAGTATGATAAAAAGTCTTAATACAAATAAAAAAATAGGATTGAAATATTTTACATCTTTTGAATTTTAAAAGTCAATGATGTTTTAAAACAGTTCTATTCTTAGAATATAATTAAGATAATAACTATTGAACTTTGCGAAAAGTAATTATACGAAGAAGTAAAATGCTTATTTTAATTATTTTGCAGTAAATAAGAAGTGATTGATGAACAAACAAGCGCATTAAAATTTTTATAATAATTTAAACGAATTTATATTTGTTTCATTCTTTCGAAATCTAATCAGCCAAGGAGCATGAGATAGAATACGAACACCAACTTGAAAGAGCTGGGCTGGGACTACTGGCAGATCCTCTATGCGGGCGCGTATCCCACAGCGTTGAAGAGGACAATTATCTGAACCAAAATCAGGTACCACATATATACAAAGGGGTCAAACTAAGTGAGAAATTAAGTTGGGAGGAGAAACAAATTAGTGGTGCTCGCTCTTAGCCCAACCAAAATAACGGAGCTCATGCAATCAACTCAACCACAAAGAAAGCCTCTGATTTAAAATTATAAGAATTCGCTTAATGAACTTATTTCCAATGCTTGATGGTGTCTATGAAACTGTTCTTCGGTCTGTCTTACCTGTCAATTCCAAATACCTTCAAATTGGCAGGGGTTGCTGGTGCCACAGTTATGCTGACAGTGATTGTCTTGATAAACATTGTCACTCAAATGCAAGTCATCAAGGTTGCTCAATAGTACCATGGAGTTAAGTCCTATGCGGAATTAGGAAACTTGGTTCTGGGCAAACGCGGAAAACTACTAGTCGAGATTTGCGTGATCGTCACATAGATGGGCAGTTGCGTTGGGTACCAATACTTTGCTATTTTTTATTTGCAGCATCCTCTATCAACTTCATAATGTGCGAGTACTCAGAGGGAGCACACTGCTATGGAAATCGCCTATTTATGGTTTTCCTAACTATTCCCGTCATACTCTTTAGCTTCCTTGGGTCATATAAGGCCCTTGCCTACTTGTCGATACCTTCAATCATTATCGCAATCGTTGGTATACTCACCACCTTCGTCTATTCCTTCGAACGCATCAAGACTAATCCAAACCCAGTGCTTGAGGAAGTCAACTTGCATAAAAGTTGAACATCATATTATACTTATGAGAATTTAACTGGATAGACTTCTCAGCTGTGTTAGGAAGAATGGGCGTCGCCATGCACGTCTTTAATGGTACCCCTTCAATACTCAACATCAGATCAGAGGCTAGACATAAGTCCCACTACCCTCTTATGCTCAAGACCTCTATTTTGTTTCTACTTGGACTATTCACAGTCTATGGAATAACAAGTTATTTAGCCTATAGGGAGGACACCTAACCTATTTTCATAATGACTCTAGTCCCTCTAGACCCCCTTATCTTATTCATGTTTGTGTGCTTCAGCTTCAACTCAGTTACCTCCTATCCAGTTTAGATCCTAGCATGCTTCCAAATAGTTGAGAAGTTGGATTGGTATCAAAACTTCCACGCTCCCTACTACCTCAAGAAGTACCTATCGAGGGCTATCATTATCATCTCAGTATATAAACAATGATATCATATTTTGACTCTCTCACTCAATATTTTGAAGTAACTTGCATTGCTTTGACAGTTCCCAACTTCACAGATTTCTTGAACATTTCTGGGGCAGTGGGTGCTGCATTCTCATGCTTCATTATTCCTTAACTATTCTACTTAAAGTAGTTCAACCATCAGCTCAAATTCTACCAAAAGACCGCCTGCATTCTCCTTGCTCTGATTGGCATAATGGGAGGTATATTCTCTATAAATTATACTATCCAAAGAATCATTCATGACCAAAACAACTGATTAAACAAAAAAGTGAAATTAAGATTTAAAATGAAATAAGTATGTAAATTATGATTATAGAATAAGGTTAACAATAAATGCTTCTAACTTATAAAGAATATGAAACAAGGTTACTTCAGCTGTAGCTATTAATATTTAAACTTGGCTCATTTTTAATTTCTCAAACTACTAAATGGCATCATTTGATTTTTAGCTGCTGGATAGGAAGCATCTGAATTATAATCTTAATGCATTTAGTGAATTAAAAAATATATTTATTTTTTAAATAATTACAAAATGTTTATAATAAAACTAAATTATTCTATTTATCGATATTTTCAATTGTGGAAATGTCTTTAAAATAGAAAGTATTGTGATAATCAAGATAATTTTGTTTGCAAGATGATAAGAGCAGAGAGTTTTTTTTCTAGCTTACCAATCTTTCATAGAATTTAAAGATGAAAGAAGTTCTTATATATTTTGATCAACTAGAGTAAGATTCAGATTGATAGGAGGACAATTATTTAGATCGACTCAATCTTTTTTTTAGGAATACTCATTAATAAAATGAAGAGACCAAAGATCTTAAGAAATTCTTAACTATAATTTTATAGTTGATCTTTAAATATGGAATTAGTTTTTTTAATTATAATATTTATACACAAAACTAAGATAGTTAAACTGCAAATCTAAAATATCCCTTAAATTTCGAGTTGAGCTATTATTTGAAACTTCAAAATTTAAAGCAATGATCCTACATTAAATAGAATAACAAATTTAATATTAATAAAAACTGCTAAATAATGAAGAGAATTAAAAGAATATTTTCTTTAAAATAATTAATCATAGTTTCATTACAAGGTTATCTAATATATTTTTCAAATATATTCTATTTAAAGATCTTACTAATTTTATTTCACATTTAAATTATCTGTAAAAGTTATTAGGATTGGATTACATTTATAATTTAAACTTAAACTTCTCAATTAAATTTTGCGAGCCTGTTATAAAAGTAAATGCATAGAATATAAAAAGCACTGCGAAGATCTTAATAATATTATTTTTGCAAGTCTTTCTTCTCTTTAATTTCTATAAAAAGGGTTATTAAATTAAGTTTTGAATTTGTTCCAAGTCTAATGGGGTGAATCTTGTTTCTCACAAAACAATGAGAATAATTAAACATCATTCTCTAATTTAGAGTAATAGAACTGGCATCCCATCTTTAACTTCACTATAATGAGTAAAACATTATACATGATAATTTTGCCTTGTCTAAGGTTGAAAGAGCATAATTGAGCAATCCTATAATTTATTAGCATTAAATTACCAAAGTAGTAAAGATGATATCCTATCATTCGCAAATGCCTGGTTCTCATTATGCATTTGAAAATGGAATTATTTAATTCCTATTGTTTTTTTGCTTTAAGAAATACTAGCCCTCATTTTATAATTGAATTAATAAAAATAAATAAAATCGAGGGGGAAAGTTATAACTATTTCATTGAAGTAATAATGATTAAAAATATTAATTTAATTATAAAATGAGGGCTGATTTCTTAAACAAAAAAACAATAGGAATTAAATAATTCCATTTTCAAATGATAATGAGAACCAGGATTTGGGAATGATAGGATATCATCTTTACTACTTTGGTTTTTAATGCTAATAAATTATGGGGTTTTTATGCTTTTTAAACCCTTTAAGACAAGGAAAAATTATCAAAAAATAATTTTTTCTCATTAAAATTAAAATATATTTTTTCCAAAATTTAAAATTTGAGGGGAAAATTTTTCCCCAAAATTTTTTGTGGGGAAAAATTTTTCAAAGATTTTTCCTTAAAATTTAATAACTTTTTTTAAAAATTAAAGAGAAGAAAACTTGCAAAATTATTTAAGACCAAATTTTTTTTACTTTTTGGGGTTTTAATTTTAACATAAAGCCTAAAAAAATTTTAATTGAGAAGTTTAATTTTAAATTATAAATGTAATCCAACCTAATTTTTTTTAAAGGGGTAATTTAAATTTTAAATAAAATTAGAAGATCTTTAAATAGAATATATTTGAAAAAAAAATTTTTGATAACCTTGTAATGAAACTATGATTAATTTTTTTTAAAGAAAATATTCTTTTAATTCTCTTCATTATTTAGCAGTTTTTATTAATATTAAATTTGTTATTCTATTTAATGAGGATCATTGCTTTAAATTTTGAAGTTTCAAATAATAAAAACCCAAATCAAAATTTTAAGGGATATTTTAGATTTGCAGTTTAAAATCTTAGTTTTGTGTATAAATATTATAATTAAAAAAACTAATTCCATATTTAAAGGATCAACTATAAAATTATAGCTAAGAATTTCTTAAGGTCTTTGGTCTCTACATTTTATTAACAAGTATTCCTAAAAAAAGATTGAGTCGATCTAAATGAATTGTCCTCTTATCAATCTGAATCTTACTCTATAGTTGATCAAAATATATAAGAACTTCTTTCATCTTTAAAATCTATCAAAGATTGGTAAGCTAGAAAAAAACTCTCTGCTCTTATCATCTTGCAAACAAAATTATCTTGATTATCACAATACTTTCTATTTTAAAGACATTTCCACAATTGAAAATATCGATAAATAGAATAATTTAGTTTTATTATAAACATTTTGTAATTATTTAAAAATAAATATATTTTTTAATTCACTAAATGCATTAAGATTATAATTCAGATGCTTCTTATCCATCAGCTAAAAATCAAATGATGCCATTTAGTAGTTTGAGAAATTAAAAATGAGCCAAGTTTAAATATTAATAGCTACAGCTGAAGTAACCTTGTTTCATATTCTTTATAAGCTAGAAGCATTTATTGTTAACCTTATTCTATAATCATAATTTATATGATATCAATTGAATTTAAAATTTATTGTTTTTTTTAATCAGTTGTTTTGGTCATGAATGATTCTTTGAATAGTGTAATTTATAGAGAATATACCTCCCATTATGCCAATTAGCGCAAGGAGGATGCAGGCAGTCTTTTGATAGAATTTGAGCTGATGGCTGAACTACTTTAAGTAGAATAGTTAAGGAATAATGAAACATGAGAATGCAGCACCCACTGCCCCAGAAATGTTCAAGAAATCTGTGAAGTTAGGAACTGTCAAAGCTATGCAGGTTACTTCAAAATATAAAGAGAGAAAGGAAATATATTATATCTTTTTCATATATTTACTGAGATGATAATGATAGCCCTCGATAGGTACTTCTTGAGGTAGTAGGGTGCGTGGAAGTTTTGATACCAATCCAACTTCTCAACTATTTGGAAGCATGCTAGGATCTAGACTGGATAGGAGGTAACAGAGTTGAAGCTGAAGCACACAAACATGAATAAGATTAGGGGGTCTAGAGGGACTAGAGTCATTATGAAAATAGGTTAGGTGTCCTCCCTATAGGCTAAATAACTTGTTATTCCATAGACTGTGAATAGTCCAAGTAGAAACAGAATAGAGGTCTTAAGCATCAGGGGGTAGTGGGACTTATGTCTAGCCTCTGATCTGATGTTGAGTATTGAAGGGGTGCCATTAAAGACATGCATGGCTACGCCCATTCTTCCTAACACAGCTGAGAAGTCTATCCAGTTAAATTCTCATAAGATAATTATGATGATGACTTTAATACAAGTTGACTTCCTCAAGCACTGGGTTTGGATTAGTCTTGATGCGCTCGAAGGAATAGACGAAGGTGGTGAGTATACCAACGATTGCTATAATGATTGAAGGTATCGACAGGTAGGCAAGGGCCTTATATGACCCAAGGAAGCTAAAGAGTATGACGGGAATAGTTAGGAAAACCATAAAGAGGCGATTTCCATAGCAGTGTGCTCCCTCTGAGTACTCGCACATTATGAAGTTGATAGAGGACGCTGCAAATAAAAAATATCAAAGTATTGGTACCCAACGCAACTGCCCATCTATGTGACGATCACGCAAATCTCGACTAGTAGTTTTCCGCGTTTGCCCAGAACCAAGTTTCCTAACTCCGCATAGGACTTAACTCCATGGTACTATTGAGCAACCTTGATGACTTGCATTTGAGTGACAATGTTTATCAAGACAATCACTGTTAGCATAACTGTGGCACCAGCAACCCCTGCCAATTTGAAGGTATTTGGAATTGACAGGTAAGACAAACCGAAGAACAGTTTCATAGACACCATCAAGCATTGGAAATTAATTTATTATGTGAATTCTTATAATTTTAAATCAGAGGCTTTCTTTGTGGTTGAGTTGATTGCATGAGCTCCGTTATTTTAGTTGGGCTAGGTGCGAGCACCACTAATTTGTTTCTCCTCCCAACTTAATTTCTCACTTAGCTTGACCCCTTTGTAAATATGTGGTACCTGATTTTGGTTCAGGTAATTGTCCTCTTCAACGCTGTGGGACACGCGCCCGTATAAAGGATCGGCCAGTAGTCCCAGCCCCGCTCTTTCAAGTTGGTGTTCGTATTCTATCTCATGCTCCTTGGCTGATTAGATTTCGAAAGAATGAAACAAATTTACAATAGTTTAAATTATTAATGCGCTTGTTTGTTCATCAATCACTTCTTATTTACTGCAAAATAATTAAAATAATAATTGTACTTCTTCGTATAATTACTTTTTGCAAAGTTCAATAGTTATTATCTTAATTATACTCCAAGAATAGGACTCTTCATAAAATATCAATTCTTTTAAAATAAAAAAGTTATAAATTATCTTAATCCGTTTTTTTAATTTAATTTTTTAATCATTTAAAAATGTTATAATAGGTTAAATGAATTCTTATTTAGTGATAATAGTTGAAGAGTATAGTTAATACGTATTTACATATTGTTAATGAATCATATCATTATTTAATAAGATTTGTCCCTCTCATTCCAAGATTTAAGGATTTGAAACTATTTGGGAGACCACAAACAACTTCAAAAGCATTTTTCTTCTTTTTCAACAACTCTCTCTTATCTTAATTAGATAATAAAATTTAAAGAATTTAAGAAACTAATCTAAATTTTAAAAAGCATAAGTTTAAAATAATTAGATTAAATTTTAGTTCTAGCTGAGTGTGGAAAAATGGCTTCAATATTCATTCCTATTCTTTATTTTTTCGACTAAATTACTTTCTTTTATTGATAAATTAATTTAATACTATCATTTTTTACATTCTTTTTTAGAATTAAAAGTTATCCAAATAAATTCATTATATTTTTTTTAAATAAGATAAATTAAATATTTAATATGGTTTAAATTAATTCTCATTTCGATATTTAAATTTTAAAAGGAACACTGAATTCTCGAAACCACATTAATAATATTTTATATTATTTATAATAAATGAACTGCTACTGTCAACCTATTTAATTTAAATCTGGAAGAAAATGAGACCTTAAAATAGTAAGTTAAAATGATTTAGGATATATATAACTTCAAGAAAACCTAAGCATTGAAATAGAGAAAATGATCTAAAAATTAAACAATAAATCCTGTTTTTCTTATCAAAGATGGATCATATGTTTATTAAATAACGTGACCAAAAGATTGCTCAGACAGTAACCCATAAGAGTTCAAAGGAAAAGCATTTCTTAATATAATAAATAGTCAATGTAATTTGTGAATAAGAGTATAATCTGTCATATTTTAAGATTGCTACGATGCAGACAATATAAAATAAATATTTAAAAAATCAATTTAAATATAAAAGATTTGCTAACTATTTTATAGTCTATTATTGATTTACATAGTTACTTAATGTCATCTCCATAAATAATTTAATCAATAATCTATCAATTGTTTTAAATAAAAAATAAAAACAGAAACAGAAATTGACTAAAATATACTTAAAATATTTTTAAACACAGTTTAACATAAACAATTCAAATTTAAAAATATTTATAGAATCCAAGATTTTTTTCTTCTAAAACAAATCAAAAGTCATCTGTTAAGACTTGGTATTTACTTAACCCTTATAAGTATAATTAACTTTTGATCTTCTTTGCTTTTTTCCATGAAATTGTAATCAATTTCTACGCTAGGTTTAATTATTTATTTTGTTATTTTTGGCTCTTATAATAAGATTTATCACAAAATGATACTTCTATTTATTCTATGTTTTTAATAATTTATACTTAATACCTTTCTATTTCAAGAATTTATTATTTAATGACTAGATGCTTTGTGCCAATAGAATTACTGCCTAATATTAATTTATTAACTCAGAGTTGAAGCTAGCGAGCGTTGAAATAGACAAAGATTCTAGTGAGAATTGTTAACTTTAGCTACATTATTTATTTGCTTCTCTCAGGTAGATGATTGCATATTCCAATTTCTATATTGTCTGTTCTCTTTTTTAAAAAAAATATAAGGTTATTTAATTATTAGTTTTGGCTGCAATATTTTTGTATATAAACCCCATAACCTATATAAACCCCATAACCTATATAAACCCCATAACCTATATACTTAGATAAATAGTGAATAGATATTAATGATCATTATATATGATTACACGCATTCCCCAAAAATTTAAAAGAACTTAATTAAACAAGGCAGATCTCTCAAATCTAAAAAAGCACCTTCTGGGACCCACCGCTAATCTATCACTAATACTAAAAATATGAAATCTCGTATTCTCCACTTCAATTTTGAGCTTTAGTATGCATGTATAGTTAGTCTTAATGTTTAAAAAGAGTTGGATTTTATATTTTGAAATGATGGTGGATGAGGTCCAGATTGGGGTATTAAGACAGGGGGGGTTTTGGCTTAATTGGAGCTTTTACCATAGGGACCTAGTATAAACTAAATTATGAATTTAAATTGCATGGAGAAGCTCTCTGATGCCTATATACTCGATTTAATTTGATTAATGAAATGGATTAATTCTTATAATTTTAAGGATGATGGATTTCGAAAAATTGAATTAAGACTGCTTAATAGGGCCAAATATGGCAAAATTGCCTAAAATGAGTCACCGTAAATGGTATGAAAGTCTTAAAAATCCTCCATTATACTCATTTTACTCGCCATTTAAAGAGCTATAACCAGGTCC
>JAJKFJ010021731.1:0-10466 GCA_027382625.1 Tetmemena sp. SeJ-2015 | reverse complement strand
TAAGATCAAGCAAAGAAAGTGAAACGAGTGTGCTTTTGAGAATGATGACGAACTATTTTCAGATTATGATGACAGCTGCTGCTTTTAATTTATCAGTTCCGATACAGATGAACAATTTAATTTATTATTTCTTCGAAGCCTTTACCTTCTTGGAGAAATGTTTGAGGGAGTAACCAACTTCGATTGCTTTCTCCTTCATATTGGAGCTTATTATATTTAAAATTAAAGAAGCTTTTACTGAGACGAAATCTTGGAAATTACTATGTCAAGGCAATTTTTATAACTCTTCTTCCAGTTTTGGCTATGATCTTTTACTCTCCACTTTTCTTTCTTGTTTCTAAAGTTAAAAAGTTGCCTATTAAATACTTCTACAAGTGGATGACTGGGGCCTTAATACAAAAATAAATGCATTCGTTGTGGTAGTTTTCACTTTACATCCAACCATAACAAAGTTCTTATTTGGAATTTTCAATTGCATAGAGATTGACTCAGGGGAATACTGGATGAGAGAGAATCTAAATATAAGGTGTTGGACTGGAGATCACCTCAAATATGGCTTGTTAATCGGGGCTCCAGCCATACTTTTGTGGGTAATAAGTGTGCCTGCAATGTTGCTTTTTATAGTCAAGAAAAACTAAATTGACCTAGACAAAAAATACATGCTCTCTATTAAATTAAGGTGAATAATTTTATGCTAGAAAGATATAAAATGATTTACTAAGGATATCGAAGAGATTTTTATTTTTGGGAGTACATCAACATCATAAGAAAATAATTTATAGAAAGGTTACTTTGATAGTCATAAATGTTTTCTTTTCCATATACTCGCAATTTTTTAAGGTGCTTTTGTCACTGCTCATTCTTAATTTCATTTATCAAATGCAAAAGCGTTTTCAGCCTTACCAAAATGCCCTTTTTAATATCTTATAATTTAAAACTATAAATTTATTTAAGTATATCATAGAATAGAAGGAGTACATGGCTATAGTTAATATTTTTTGGGTCCTGTTTTTATGGATTTAATTTAGTTTAATTAATTTCTATTGGAATCATCTTCATGTTTAATTTCTACTTCTATGCTTTCGGATTATCGGTCTACGGAAAAGAGTAAAAGACCTCTTATTTAAAAGCTTAACAGAATATTAAGAAAATTATTTTGTACTAAATTTTATTTATTATTGTTTAAGAAAGATTTTGGGTCCTCTAATTAAATTTGAAATCTACTCTTTCATTTCAATGCGCTCAAATCGATCAAACTCTCAGCATTCTAGTGCAACCAGAAGCATTAAATAGAGAAGTATGATGATGGCCTCAGCCAATTTTATTTAATTCTATGCTTAGAAAAGAAACAAGTAAACTGGAAGTTTCTTCACATAGAGCTCAAAATATAGATAAAAAAAGAGAGATTTTGATTGGTTCATATAATTTAATTAATTCTACAAAAGCAAATGAAACCTTAAGTGGTCGTATCCAAGTTCAAAAAAGCTCAGCTAAAAAGAAAACCAAAAGTTAAGCTAGGAACGGCAAAGGCTTTGCATTTAGATTTGGAGCCATAGAACAGTGCTACTTTGAAATCTTACGCTACGAAGTTTAAGAACTAGAAATCTTTCTTTATAGATGGTTCAGCTGCGACAGACAATAACTTATTAGGAGTAACAAGATTTGAGATGACTTCAAATGCTCAAAATGAACCTACTGCATTTATTATACTCAGACATTATTTACTGATTAAAAATTTTTGCAATAGGCAACACGAACATGACTAAACCTTAGGCCACTGGATAACATTGCATTTACTCTCAATACCTAAAACATTACATTTTAAAATCCTGCTTATACTTAATCATCAAAATTGAGCTAGCACTCTTAAGCTTTCTTAAACTTAGACTCCAATGTAAAAAGGGAAAGTAAAAACATAGCAGTCAAAATTCATGATCTCAATCAAAGACTTTAGCTCAAAGACAAAGCAAAGATAGTTTCACAATAAATTTCAACTAACAACAGGGCTTTTTAAATATCTCAAAACCAAGGATATGAATATTATGATTTCAGCCTTAATAAGAAAGAGGAGTCAAAACCCCAAAACAACATATAATTTAGAAATTATAAGTCTTTATTTTTTTATATGTCTAATTTTCTTTATTAATTTTAAGATTACCAATATAAAACTCTCTTTAGGCAATCTAAAGTCTTCTAGGAAGGTGACCTTGACGTCTTTTTCATATTCTCTGAATTTTATACCTTTAAGTGCTTCCTCTATCTCAGATAATTGAGTGGTTAGGTTTCATGGTTGCTTGATTAATTTTACTTTTGTCTATACTAACTTGTTTCAAAGGTTTGCTGATATCCTTTGTGTATCTTATACATGTCATTGTTCGGCGAATTATAATCTTGTTTGTCGAATATTAGAAAATTATAAAATTAAGCTCATTTTAAATTACAAATTATAGATAGTTTGTTTAATGAACAGAAATAACAGGGGCACCCTCAATATTACTCATTCTGTGTTGCAAGATAGGCGTGTGCATGCTTCTCACAATGACTGTTTATTTTTCAGTTTTGATATAAGATCAACTAATGATATTCAACATTTTTATCATATGCTTTCTGCAGCCTTGACGACTCTGAATGCACGAATTTCCAACTCATTGCGTCAACTCCAATCACTCCTCTAACGAGGTCAGTGATAATAGCAGTAAGCTAGTACTCCTGTTGCGCCTCGTGCTGAGAGATTCTCTTAGTGTGATCTCCATTTAGGCAAGGCGATATGGCGATGTATCATGATATCCGATTAGACAACAGAAACAAGATGAATAAGTACTTACAATTTTTGTCCCGCTTCTCTCAAACTGTCAGTGCGTTCGCGAACTCAAGACCTCTCTCTCTTCCTTCTACAAGGTATTCGTAAGGGAAGATCTTTTAAGCATACTCTTCTTGTATGATGTGCTTTCACTTCAGCTAGCAAGGTGGAGGTAATTTTGAATACACTTCTCCAAAGTTACAACTCTCAAGCAGGAAGTCTTGCTTTGAGCTAGCTTGAATACTTTACTGACACCAAATACCTAAGGCTTCTTGATTATGAACTCAATCTTCTCTTGCTCTCCACTCTTTGCTTACTTTAGTTGAACCTTGTTCAGGTATCGTGCTTGCCCATATTTAATAGTGCACCATCTTTAAAGTTTCTTTATCCTCATTTTACGAACTCAGCCATGTGCTTCTTCTACACATGAATTTCTTCGTTGAGGAGAGCAGAGGTGAGGAGGAAATGTCTGGCTCACAAAGGTTGAGCAGGATGGCAGCGACCGTATCCACTTTCTAAGTGCTTCATAAGATCTTGAGGTTTGTCTGAGTGGACTTCCTTGATGTGCCGGCTTGAGGTCTGAGGATATTCGATGTCGTCTGACATTACTCCGCATTCAAAAGTTTTCCTTCTCCCTTTGATCTCTGAGCAAACAAGAGGAGCATCAGGTGCGGTAATAGTTTAAAACGCCCACCGACTTCTCAACTCTTGGCTTGACAATTAAAGCACAGAGATCTCTTGCTCGAGCCTTCAAAGTTCAGAGAGCTCTCCTTTTGCATTCTTAGTGCCACAAGCATCTTTGTTTGGTTTGCTCGTTCCAACTTGTGCTCACGCACTTTGTGTTTGCTAAGGTTGTAACTTGCTCCTCTTAGATAGGTTTGGTTGCCATCCTATAATTCAAGATTTAATCCATTAAATGAAGAGCCCGCCACTTATTTTATGTATGTGTATGCTGTTGCTAGGTGCAGAGCACTCACGCGAGAACATCAGAGTGCAAAGATGTCAGTTATTGGATGTCTTCATCTTTCTTATTTAATATTAGATAGCTCCATATTTATCTCTTATTCTGCTTGAATTTCTGCTACGCATTAAGTTTCAAAACGCAGTTTAGTAGTGCTAACTAATTCGTACAACCATGTTTATGTAATGTCCGACGTATCGAAAAAGGCTTAAAAATTAGCTGCTGACTCATTTCATATGTGAATGACTCGATTTGAACTACTACTAAATTAAAAGCTTGCTGCAACTTTAGTATTGCTACATAATTAAGTTTTAAAGACAGTATAAGATTAGTATATTAATTTATGGAGGCCACACATATAAAAGGAGTCCATCTTCACACTTGCACCTGATTCGTTAGTTCTCCTAGCTTATCTTATTTCAGCTTGTTCATCTATAGGATCCTCACTATTTAATGTAAGACTTTAGGCTTCGTTCGGATCTTAGAGTCAATAATAATAACTTTGATTTTCAAATAGCACACGGAGTACTCTGCGAGTTAGCCAATTGACTTGGTGAGATAAACTTTGAAATTGCTTAATCGATAAGCAGTGCGAAGCGCAAGAGTTTTGAGCAACAGCGTTTCCTAGAGAAAGCAAGGATAGGACCTCTACAGGTGATCCAGTACTTTTTTTTTCAATTTTCGGCAACACTCACCTTAGCCAGGTAGAAGACTCTATATGAAGTAACAAATGAATCTTAGTTGTTGTTCTTCGACAATGTTATGGAACAAAGTCTCGTTCCTCAAAGATTCTGCTGATGAAAGAAAAGCTTCTCAAAAAATCCGATGTCAGAATGGAGACTCCCAAACACTAATCTGAAAGTACTCAGTCTACTAATATGCTATTGACATGCGATAGGGATCCGGAGGTGTAGCTCTATCCTTCCTAACAAGGACAACTCTCAAACAAGTTGCCCACAAAACCGACGAAGGACAGTGTGTCTTCTTTGTGCGTCACTTGTCTACTGTATTCGAGCCAGAGCTAATCCATCAACGAGTTGATATTGAACAGATGCCACACAGAAGAGATCTAATAGAGGAGAGCACTAAGACCCAAAGACACGCAAATAAGGAAAGTGATCAGCGACGACATGTTTTGAGCAGCTTCAGCAGCGAAGTAGAGTCATCTATGCTTTAGTAAACGTTTTCAGAGTTTTAAACTGTGTAGAAAATACCTGGTCATCTGATCAAGTTATGAGGAGAGGAAGCAATAGGTATTCAGAGTCACGAAAACGAAGCACAATACAAGCATATGAGAAGTGGCAAGCGTCCTTGTCAACTATACAACAATACTTAGGGACCGACGAGAATGCACAGTGGAGACCTCGCGAGGGAGGTTCGAAGATGAGGAACTAGGTCATCATGGCCCAACGAGAGCGAAAGGAAACTTTAAGAATACCCTTCTTCCCGATAAGCAAAGCTGACTTAGTCTTAAGATTAAGCTATAAGATAGCTTTTTCACTAATAATATTCACCCTACCTTATATCTCCGTTGGCACATAACTTTGTCTTCTTCTTCCACTCTCTTCCACTCTCTTACAACTATTAAATCCTCTGTATCGATAGCTGAATCATGCAATCATGCATCAAAGTGATAGAGCAGCAGCTTCTTATAGTCTTAAACTAAGTTTCCAGTAAATCAATGCCCGTTGAACTCGGCGGTATGGAACATTAAACTAGGACGTGATGTCGGTCAACTCAGCAGTATGCCTTCTCTCTTTCCGCCTTCCTTTGTCTTGTCGTACGCTGATGTTGTCAAACGAATAGAACGAATCTCACCGTACTGTGATCTTCTTCTGAAGACTCTTCTTAAAGGATACGCAACATACGGGTTCGCTGTGCTGCTCCACCAGCTTGATGAGCGAGGAATGAAGGAACAATAAGGTGTATAAGTAGACCTGAGTGCTTATTCCGCTGATTCCTGGCCAGTAACGAGCACTTGTATTAATATTTACTTTCTACTCGTAAACTTCTATGTTATCGTGCTTCTTGTCCCAAAACTGTTCTTCATGAAGGTGTTGTGTGTAAACACAGCTTCGTCAGCACATACAATCTTCACGCTATCTCCTCTCACCACCTTGAAGCACCTTCCTTACTTTGTGATTTAATTATAATAAATAATGGCTTAGTGAAGTCTTAAACTCGGCTTCATCTCGATTCACGGTTTTTTGTACGATTATGCCATTTCAAACGATAGATGTTATGTTTTGCTACAGTCTACGGAGAGAATTAGAGATAAGGAAACTATCTATTGAAGATCTTCGCGCGCTACTACAAAATGAAGTGCGCTTAGTGGCGAAGTTTGAGGATCAATCAAATAATTCGATTGTGCAATCTTGAAACTTATGAATGCGATGAGGTAATGCAGCCCTGCAACTCTAAGTGCTCTTCTCATCTGCAAAGCACTTTCAAATGACGAGAGTATAGTCGGCGCGCTGGCAACTCCTTATACATTTTTGCGATTGAGTTGATGTTGAGACTGTGCTTTTACTAATGGTAAAGGGTGAACTCAATCCCATACTGTAGGTCAAAATGAAGACTTGAGATCAAGGAATAGGATATGTAGGTATTTTGTGAAGTAATTATCGACGTTTAATGATTATAAGTATTAATAAACGAAATAATTATAAAACACAATTATTATCACTTTCAAAACTGTGTTTCTTCTCACTTCTAATTGGAGTTAGTCATTTTTATTTTTTATCTTCAAAGAAGAAATCTAGTAAACTTGATGTTAAGAAATTTTAGAGGCTACTCAACAACAGGTACACTAAATTAACTTAACAAAAATGAACAAATTTAAAGATTATGAACATTTAAATTGAAAATTATCATGAAAAAAAAATAAAATCGATAACTTCTATTTATCTTCTTAAGTTTGATTTTTTTAAAAAATAAAAATTATCAATTTTAAATCTGCCATATGTGTTTTGCAGTTTATTTAAAATTTTAGTTTTTTTGTTTAAAATATATTTTATCTTTAATTCTTAATACTCTATAAATTAATTTGTACAAACAAAACAATATGAACTCAAGAAAAGTCTAATTTAAATTTACTTTGTTGATAAGTTGATAATGAATTATATAATCCTTCATCTAACAATAAAGCTGATGTGAAATCTTCAAATATTGATAACTACCAAATCAAAGTAATTGAAAAATGAATAAATAACATGAAAAAGTTTATTACCAATCTAGAGATTTATTTTCAATATTTATGTTTGTAATAAACACTAGCAAATATAAAATTTCCAGTTTTTAAATTTTGGTTTGGAATTTTAAGAATCAAAAGTATTTTTTACTTTAATTTTGAATTTTTAAAAATCATATTTATTTCTTAATATTGCTTAAATAATTGTTCTTAAATATATATTATTTAAAAAAAATATTTTATTAAATTTGATAAGATTGAGATGCTAAAATATTTGCCCTTCTATAAAAAAAAGCTGAAGGATAAATATAAAGTTTTGTTGATGGCTAGATAGTTTATTAAGAATTCATAAAATGTTTTCGGTGGTCTTTCATAAATTATAGACTTACTAGAGTCTTAACAGAAATAAACAAAATTAAAATATAAACTCATAGCTCTCAAAGAATGAAAGCTACTAAAATATTCATGCTCATTAGAACAAAAATCAATAGTCTTAAAATTTCATTCTCAAATTAAGAAGAAAGTTTCATATCTTAGCTTAAATAATTTCTTATGAATCTATCTCTTCCCATTAAAGAAATAGCTTTCAAGATTTTATCTAAAGTTAAATATAGTATGAATTTTAATTAAAATAGGTGATGGGTTAAAATAATAAATGAAGAGTTTCAACTTCGTGACAGTTTAAGTCTGAGATTCTCTCCTCGATCTGCAGCTTGTTGAACAAAAAAATTAATACGCGTTTCTTCTTTAATATCTCGGCACCTCTCAGGAAGAGTTTATGATGCATCCTCCTCTTCCTCATTTAATTTTCATTAAAACTTGTGTCGCTTGCAACTTTTTCCTGAGCGCCCCGCACATAAAGTTGTAAGTATTAGAAGTTCTTAAATTCATGCTGAATCGAATGGCGTAATTATAATTATTTAAATTAGACACACTTAAACTGCCACTCATTTATTTCATTTTAATTTAATATATAATTTAATTCTCTTTTGTATTAAATTCTCACCTATAATAAACGAAAAGTAAGATTTAAGGATTTTTGTGTTAAATTTAGTATTTCTACAAGAAAAATTCATTAATAAAAACAAGGAACTCAATAAACATATTTTAAAGAATATCTTAAAATCTATCCTTAATAAAAAACGAAGACTTAAGAAGAATGTTCAAAATAATTGTGTATTAGAAGAGATTTTCGAAATTAATTAATTTTTTAATTATTTTTATCATATTTTTTAGTGCTTATTTAAGATAGAAATTCAGTTGAATTAATAAGAAGCATCTAAAAATGATTTAGATCTTCAGTGAAAATCTATTCTCTTTGATTAAATAGATAAATATCGAAGAATTTTAATTTGAAATGAAAATTTAATTATTAGAGTTATAAAATAAACAAATTTATTTTTATTTTATTAATTTTTAAAAATTTGGAATTTTAAAGATTTTAATAAAATCAATTTATGCTTAAATTTTTTAAAATTTTAAATTTGAAATATAAGACATTTTTACAAAAGGCTTTAGTAAGAGTTTAACTCTAATAATCTTAAAAGTTTAAATTTTATACCTTTTATGAAATGAAAAGTGATTCTGAATATTGATTCTTGCTATTTTATATTTAGAGATTTAAATACTTGCTATCTATAGAATTAAATGATTATATCAAACGTAAATCCTATAATTGAACTCTCTTTTTTGTAAAGTATGAGTAATCTTGAAATTTCTTGATCTAAATTTGAAAAGTTAATTTTGACTCACTACACTGATTATTTCAAGCCTTTGATATTTTTACCAAGCTAAAAAATTGCACTAAGAAACTAGAAGCTGTCGCAAACCACCCATTTATTTAGTTTCACTACGTTTATCTCTAAGGATGCATAAATTTTAGAGTCTCATCAAGCCAAGTGGATTAAATTTAATAAACTGATTATAAAATCTATCAAGTTGCTCAATATTAAGATTGATTTTCTCAAATTTAAGATTTGAAATGCCTTCAAAATCAAATTATTCGTAAAAGGTTTTAATATTCATAGACTTGCACTAGATCAGTTATTATTTAAAGCAATGCTTTTCAATGCGAGCTTGATCCTATTATTCAAAAATTATCTGTGCAAACAAATTCTTCAGCCTTGAATCTTAAATAATGAGTGTTGAATAAGTCCCAAAGATTGGAGTCTTATCCAATTTTAATATATAAAACTTATTTTTAATAAATAGCAAATATATTAGTAGATCCCGATAAAGATATCTAGGTACCTTTTATAATCTGAGATCAGATACTTCTCACACTATTTGGAGCCAAATTTGCTACTCAAATAATTAATAACATTTAAGTAAAAATATACTTGTTCCTTGAGGGAAAAAATAGTTGCTGGCAAACATTGGAATATTCTGGCACTAATATTTGAAAATTATATTTATTTTTGCAAGATATATGCCATGAAATTATTATTTTAAATTATAAATATTTTCAATTCCCTTCCTATTTAAAATACTAAAATGCTTATCATTTTAATATCTAACAGAATAATTCTCTTAAAATGTCTAGATAACTCTAAAAATGGACAAATTTTAGAAACATGATTTCACTAAAGCTTATAGTATGATGCTTTAATTTTCTGGTTCATTAAAATGCTTCCATTATAGGAAAAATAGGAATGGTCGTACAAAAAATGGAGATTGAAACTGATGCTACTTTTTTATAGTGCTTTATAATATTATAAAAAGAGGATATTAGAATAGTAGAAATTACCGAAAACATTGAACCAATGTGGTTTACAATTTTTAAGCGAATGATTTTTTATATTTATCGACTGATATCCTTCAGATCTGTCTCTATTCAATTTCTTATTAGTTAAAATTGTCTCCTCATACATTGAAATTTATTATCAAGTCTGTTTAATTAAAAAAGGATGAGTGCTCAATCTACCATCTATCATCCTTACTTATTGAAGATAGTTTTAAAATTAGATCTTTCGAGTTTAAATAAGAGTATATTATTTATCGAATAGATTTGTGTATCTTTTCCATATTTTTTACTTAAATTTTCTGCTTTTAAAATTTTCTAAGATTTATTAAATTTTAAAAAGTTCATTTTATAAATTTTATTATTAAATAGATATTTGTTTCTTATTAAATCAAAAATTAATCCAAAAACTTTTATTATGTTTTTAAGTTCAACTTATTTTTTTAATTTTATTATTTCAAGTTTCATAAAAAAATGAAATTTATATATAATTTCAATAAGCAAATTTAAAAAATTTTAATTTAATTACATTGGGAAAAGATAGCATTTATTTTCCTCCGAGTTTTATTTTTGAATTAATATAGAAAGCACAAAATTTTATGAATTCACATAACTTCTTATATTTAAGCGATGCTATAAATATTGATAATTGATTAAAAATTATTTATGGATTTTCAAAAGCAATTAAATTTCTTTGCTCTGATAGCTAAATAATGGCCAAAATTAATAATTTTAATCTACTCGTAGTCCTCAAAACTTTCTATAATGACTTTAT
>JAJKFJ010021730.1:0-11633 GCA_027382625.1 Tetmemena sp. SeJ-2015 | reverse complement strand
TTAGCTAGAGGGTCGGATTTTCAGCTAGCGAGGTCTAGAACTATCCAGCGATTCTAAGGAGACTTTTTGACCTTTCCTAATCTCTTTTGTATTTAATTTTGACTTCACCCCTGATTCTTACAATAATGGATTAGTTTTATCTTTCATCTATAGAATTAGCAATTTAATAAACTTTTATAGATAAAGATAATTTAGTGAAATGAATCACGAATAGTAGAAATAAGATCATAAATGAGAGTCTTAATAATTATATGAGGAGTCTGATAGTGAGCAAAGGATAGTGATTGGCTAATATAGATAGTTTAACTCTAATATAATTGGCTATAAAAAATTTTTCGATTCTAATAAAATAATTACAGCCTGATTACTCTATGAGGATTTTTGATTAACTAATGGGGTGGCTTAATTAATTAAAACACAAATAATTTGACCCCTAATCTTTAAAATTTATCACCCCAATTTTTAAAGCCATAGAATGTTCAAGATGATGTTGTTATTAAGACTCCCATTTCTGATCTTATTTCTTCTATTCGCGATTCAATTCACTTAATTATCTTTATAAAATGGGATGCTTTTGTAGTTGCCTTTTCAGAGATCATAATAATGGAGATTAAACTTAAGTTAAAGGAGATAATGAAAATTCAATATCAGTAACAAAAGGGTAGTCTTAAGTTTTTCATCATAACTAAAATTAAAGGAATTAAGAACATAAAAAGAAGGTGGTAGACCAAAAAAGAAAGCAGGATCAGTAAAATATCAATCAAGAGGGTAAGATAAGAAATTTTCATTAAACAGTTTTAAAAGGATAAAATTAAGATAGCTATAATGACTAATCCATCATTAAAGGGATTTAACTTTTATATAATTAATGGTGATTAATTTCTAAAAATAAATCTTATTAAATTTTAAATATAGTAGGTGATAGATTATCAAAAATTAATAGGGATTTCTCTTTAATCATCTTTTTAGCACCTCTCAGCAGTGAGATATGATGTGCGCATTCTTCCTCATCGCAACTTGAGTTGCTTATAACTCTGGACTGAACTCTACAACACTAAAGTTGCAAGGATATAAGGTTCTAAAAAATTATTCAAAATAGAATGGTATATAATTATTTAAATCTGAGATAATTCAACAGACTCGAATTGTATCCATTTTATTTTAATATCTAATTAATTCTCTTTTTAATTAAATTATCAGCTAAAATGATAATTATATTTTGCAATTGCAAATGAATAAAGAATTATTAACCTGTTGAATTCTATGCACTTAAAATATTATAAATATTTTGCTCCGAATTTAAAAAATTAATTTTTTTTCTTAGACTACGTAAAGAAGTTGAGAGCTAATACATTTTTTTCTCTGATAATTTTTTATGCTAAATATTTAGTATTCCATAAATTATATATTTTTTTAATTTTAAGTGATGTCTGAGCATCATTCGAACAAAATGCATGTAAAGAGGATAGTGGATTTAGAATAAAATGGAATTGAACAATTTTAAAGAAATTAATCAGATTTATAATTGAACTAAAACAAAAGTGAATTAAAGACACCCTTATTGGACAAAAATGAGGGCTAAAACACAAATCAGAACGAAAATAATGACAGAGAAGGTTAAATCCAAAGTTATGTGAATATTCATTCTGGAGAATAAACGAATGCTCAAAGTAATCAAAGTCCTTAATAATATGTCAATTCTCGCCCATAAGATTATGATGAATCTTTGGAATTAACTTTTCTTGAAAAAGATATTGAAATGATAGAATAGACCACATTTTATTAATTTTTAGACTGCTAAAAACAACAACTAAGATTATGATTTGATTTCTCTATCCAGCGATTAATCCTCTCACATAAGCCAATCTATATTTCATAATTATTTATAATCACCTATTAAGACATCTGATAATCAAACTTTTATTAATTTTTAATTTTCAATTTAATTTACAATAAAAGTTTTCTTATTTATTTTTTAAGGTAAATTAAATTTCTTCAGCACTAAAGGAAATTACAGATTTATATTAGAATAAATGTTAATAAATTCAAAATGCCTAGTTATGTTTAGACTATAAAAATTATGAATAGTAAAGTATAACTTATTAATTAAAATATATTTTTATAAATAAAAATGATTGATTCCCTCCTTGGCTAAATGAATATGAGATATTTTTTTTCCTCTTTCTATTGGAATAAATCAATCTGGAAATTCATAAGCAAAAAATGTTGATTAAATTATTGATTATAAATTTTTATGATATATTATCAAGTGAACATCGAAATCCCTCAGCTAGATTAAGAATAAATGAAAAAAGTTTAAATAGAAGAGCTTCTAAAGTTAAAGTTTAAAAATGAAAATATCTACAATCATTATACCAAGCTGAGAGTAATAGGAAAAGGAAAGTTTGGAAGTGTTTCAATTGCATAGAGCTTAACTGATGGAAAACAATATGCTATAAAAAGCATGTTTAGAGAAACAATTAATTAGGAATAGGTTCAGCTCATTTCAAGAGAAAGAGATAAATATGTAAATAAAATAATTTTAAGATATTATGAGGATTCTAGACCATGTTAACATTGTAAAGATATATGAATCTTATATGGACTAAAACTACATTCATTTTGTAATGGAGTACTGTGATGGAGGAGATCTATTCGATAAAATATAATAAAAAGAAAAATTTAGTGAGTTCGAGACTGCTCATATCATAGAGTAGCTACTGTAAGCAATAAGATACTGCCATAAGAATAAGATCTGCCACAGAGATTTGAAACCAGAGAATATCGCTTTTGTTAAGCAATCACAAATTATTTTAATCTGCAAGTAAAAGGGTCTCTTAATATATCCGAAGGTGAATGCGATATTAAAATTCTTGACTTAATTAGAGAGTTAAAATCTAGGACCCGTGGCACGAAAGTCGGCTTGGCTGGAATAGGGAGATCAGCCAGCCATTACTCATTGCCCCTGCTACGCTGTGTTTATCACCCGAGAGGCGATCTAATTTAGTAATTCGATGTAAGTGGTGTAGTGTATCTAATAGAGGAGTACGTGGATTGTGGCGAATCCAAAAGGCGTGCAAGAACTGTACTATGTTCCAAGCAGTAGCCTGTCGGCCATAGATTAGTGAATCTCCCATTGATGGAGTTATGGGGCCCTAACAAGGAGCAATTATTGCAGTAGAAATCTTCAATGTAACACTGCTGGTAAGGTGCAAGAGTGTGTTAAAGTAGTACTCGCATTCGCAGCCTATGAACGAGTGTTCATGTGAGCCCTGACCACTTATACATGCTCTACCCATGCTACTTAATGGTGATCGCCTAACACCCAAAGAGTCATACTATTCTAGTCAATTTGTTAATCCTGTTGCGTTACTTTTCCTTTTCCATGTCTAACCAACTCCTGATTTGAGAATGAGAGCCTGGCAGAGAAGTCAAAAGTCAAGTTTCATAGGGATCCTCTCTCGGCTCCCCCTCTAAATGAGAGCGGAGCGTCATCACTAATTAAACTGGCATCATGGGCTGGCACGTGTTTATTGGGCGAGGTTACACCTATAGTAATCGTGTTCTATCTATGCTTATCGGAGTGACTGTTTAATTTAGATTGATTCTTTAATTTTTTAGATTCTTGACTTTGGCTTGGCAGTTTAAGTAGACAAAAACTAAACTTTAAAATCGAGAGTTGGTACTCCTTATTATGTAGCACCTGAAGTCTTAGACTAATAATATGATCTTAGATGCGATATGTGGTCAGTAGGAATTATAGCTTACACTTTAATGGCTGGATATCCCCCTTTCTTTCATGAAAATATAAATGAAGTTTTTAGAAAGATAAAGAGCTGCAACTTGTTTTTCAATTCAGCTGACTGGTATCAGATAAGTGACTCTGCAAAAGATTTCATTCGCCGCTTAGTAGAAAAAGATGTAAACAGGAGGATGACTGCTGAATAAGCACTTGGCCATGAATGGATGGAAAAACACAGAAAGAGACATTAAAAGTATTAGAAACTGGCTGGAGATTCTTAGCTGATAGAAGTTCTTGATAAGCTAAGGAATATAAAGAAGAGTAGATAAATAAAAAAGGAGACTATAAAAATGCTTTTCCGTATTCTTTAAGATGAGGAGATGAAGAATTTTTAGAATATATTTAAGACCTTAGACTCTTAAAATTCAGGATACGTCAACGAACAGTAGTTGATGGAAACATTCGAAAGATTTAATTGCATATATTTATTTTAATGACTAAATATATAATAGAATAGGAGCTACTGTAAATTTTTTTATATTAAATTTTTAATGTATCTCAATAAGAACTACGAATTATAATTGAAACAGTAAAAAGGCCAACTTAATAGTCAGTTTAATTGGAGTAACTGAATATTTAACAAGGAATGAGCTTTACTGATATTTTCGTAGCTATCTTTGATTCAAGCAAAGTAAATTAGTAACAGCTCTGGCTTGTGTTTAAAAAGTTTGCAGAATCTAATGGAAAGTATATCACTTCTTAATCTCTGCAAGATGTATTTTAACGAGCAGGCGATAATTATGAGTTAAGTTTATAGAAGGCGCAAATGATTTTAAAAGAGATGAATTTATCTGAGAGTGAGCAGCTTGACTTCGAGGGATTTTAAAAGTTTGTAACATCTAAAAATGCATTTGATCCTAGTTTGAACATATCTGCCTCAATACTTAAAATAACGTATATTCAATTAACACAAATATTTATTAATTTAATGAATAAGATCTTATCATCCATATTTTAAAATTATCCTTTATTTTAATCTATGAGCCTAATCATTTATTTATATTATAATTGATATATAATTTACTAAATTTAATTTAAATGTTGATTATTGCGCCTCTCCAGGTGTTTATAATAATCAATTCACTTATGAAAAAGGCGCCAAACCTGATGTATAAAATATCGGTAATAATGATTCAGACTTCGAAGTGATCTAGTCTAATTTATAGATCAGTCAGTTTTAGATATGCGCATCTTATTTTTATTGTATCAAAGCTTCATATTGATAATGAAAAGGCTTACTATGAGATTTATGATAAAATAATTTAATTATAGAATTTAAATTGATAAGCTAAATATTAATGAAGAGCCTGCTATGGAGTATGATTAAGATAATGATTATATTGGCGATGTAAAAGTTAATAATGACAAGAGTATCAGCGTGAGTTCAGACGGACAGCTAAACAAAAATAATCTAAATTAAATATTAAATTGATGGTGAATTTAATAAGAGAAAAATATTAATATATAAGCAATTAATTATAGAAATAGTTATATTTGTTTTTATTCTCAATTTTTTGGGTAAAACTTCTATAAGTGAAAGGTCTTATAGCAGTATCAAATGATATAATCCTTTATTTGATCAATATAAAAGATTCATATCTTTATTCCTGAAACTTGCATACTAAATAATTGCATAAAATTTAAATTCAAAATGAAATCAAGTTAGCAGTAAAGGAGTTCTGCTAGTTCCAATTTGAAGATTGTAAATCCTTTCAAGCAATCTATATAATTTTGATTTACTTTTAAATACAGAAGAAAGTTTGGGGCTGGAGATAATTCTGGACTTACACAGAGAGTTCCAATCTCCTAAGATGAATTCAACGAAGAAGCGCATATTGTAAGACAATTCAAGAAAGAGCTTAATTGAAGAAGAAAACTTCTTTTTATAGATAGTAGAGGAGATGAGGATGCAACTTTAAACTTAGCTTATTCCTGAGTTCATAGACAATATTTTTTCTACAGATCTCAAACCAAACATTTCCAAGATTGGAGAATCAGAGAGATTAAATCCAGCCTAGATTGCTCAACTTGTAAACTTAAATGATTTTTATATGATTTTAATAGACTATGAATCTGAGAGAATTGTCCTACTATAACATGGAAGTACTTAAAGAATTGTAAGAAAACAATAAACTCATTATTGCCTTAGTTTACTGATTTAATTTTAGGTTGAAGGATTTCTCAAACTCAATAAAAGACAGATTTGAGAAGAATACGCAGGTTATTCAAACAACCGCGGGCCTTCATCTCTTGGGAAATTTGTTTGAACATGAAACACTAAATCAACTGGATGAAAATTTGATGAGAGACTTGAATTAAAAAATCAAATGTATGTTAATTGAAAGGCTTAAAGAAGGAGTAGATTCAAAGAATTAATTTCATGAGAGATGAAATCACATATATATTTTAAGATGAGGAAATTGTGCCTAGACTCTAAGAACTAGAATAGCTGAGGCAGGAGTGCAGAGAACTATTAAGAGATAGAATGAATCTACAAGAAGGGGATTAGCTGAAATCCTTGCAAAGATGGCTGAGAGATTCGAGCAATAGAGAGACTCATTAGCTTAGCGTGAACTAGATTGTTCGCAAAGAAGACTTGGTAGCTGATTATATTTATCATAATAATTTGGTGATTATTTGAAGGGGTTCGAAATGAAATTTAAGAACTAAATATAAGAGATAGAAGAGGAAAGGCAAAGAATAATCAACAAATATTTGCAAGTAAACTCACATATTTCACCTTTTTAAAACATATTTTTAGAATAAAGGGTTTATTCTCTGAGTATGAATAGAATTAATCTTGATTTTTTAATATAATTGCAATTATATCTGGCTCTTAACATTTTGTTGAGTTTTAATGATTTGAATAATTTAAATATGAATCGACATACTTTCAACTAAAATGAGGATTATAACAGTCAATCCTCAAATGCGAACAGTCCTTAAGTTTATTTTGAAGAAGCTGGATATGATGAGAATCGAGGGAATAGAAATTACGATATAAATTAGCCAGGCATGATTCACTCAAGAGGCTACAGTGCGAACATAGTTAATCAAAATAGAATGAGAAGTGATGATGAACTTTAAAATGAACTATTAAATGCGAGAAGACATCCTGGATAATCCCTAACTTTTTATTTTGTATATTTGAGTTAATCTCATACCAATATCCACAGAGCTGATAACTAAATGCTTCACCCGGACGTACAAGTTTAAAGGAGGATACAAAAGCTCTTCGATGAAACTAAAGATATTTAATCACAAATGGCAGCTGGTCCTCGTTCTATTCAAGAAGAAAGGGAGCAAGTTAATAGTGTTTAAATCATATCATAATTAAGGTTAGGTTTACAAATTAGAATGAAAAATAAACATAGTTATTTTTAAATTAAAAAATTATTACTTGATCTTCTTTTTTAATAGCCAATTTAATTTATTATAATTTATATATCCCATAGAAATAACAAATTAAATTTGTTAGTTATATTTATAAAAATATAATTATAAAAAATAAAATATATTTCATTTTTATCTTAGAGTTAATATATTTTTTCAAATTGACAATCTGTTATAATAGAGGATTTGCCTAGATTGATGAGAGCGCAGACTATGATTCAAATGAGGAAAGTTAAATATTATTTCATTTCTTATAAGCGAGAGAGAGGTAGTGTAGAATCAGCAGCTGGCTAGAAATTACTCCCAAGGCTTTAGTAATGCAAACCCTGGCTCAGATAATTCCAGATTTGTTGAAACTCAGCTCCACAGAGCTAAGGAAAATAACATCCTTCTCTCAAAGCGTTATGAGGAGGCATAAGAAGAAATAGCCAAGTCTCATGATCAAATAGCCAGATAAGCCCAGCACAATCACAATTTAAAATTACAAAATGAGAAGCTATCTGCAGAGTTGGAAGAGTTAGTAATGGCTCACTAAAATTTGATGCAAAGGTAGTCTGAAGATGCCATCTCTTATGAGAGAAGACTAGAGCATTTGAATGCTGAGCTTTTAAACCAGAAGCAAAAAGTAACTGTGAAAGACGATAATATGCGCTAACTTTAACTTGCAGTGGAACAATATAAGGACAAATGCTTTGCCTTAGAAAATGAGCTATCTTCAAAAATTGAAGAAATAGATCACCTTAAGAGCGAAGCCAGGAAAAAAGAGGAACTCTTAGATTAATTTTTCCTGAACCGTGGAGCTGAAACTGCTTATAAAATTGAGTTAGAGCAACTCAGGGATGATAACAAGCGTCTCATGAAACTTTTGAAATAGACCAGAGAATACTAAGACTTTGCAAACTTCGTAGAGGATTCTGGTGGGCATGTTAGACATGTAGAAAAGGAGGTGCCTCAAATTATTGAACAAAATATTCCTATTGATGATGAAAACTGGGTTCCTTAGGAGGCCTATCAGCTTGCACATAGTTTCAGAGAGAAAAACGGAAACGACCTCACCCCTAATTTAGTAAATTAGCTACTTCAAGACCTCAATAAGATTTGGAGAGACAGAGAAAAGAAGCAGATTGTGAGGATTAAAGAGCAATCTTAAAATGAAATACTGAAATTGAAGAGACAACTTAATCATAGAACGCCATTTGATGAATTGCATGCGAAAAAGAATATCTCTAGACTGAAAAATAAACTTTCAAGTGCGAGAACTGAGCTAAGTAAGACTTAGTAGGTTAAAGATAAACAAAAGCAGATGCCTATCGGAGTAGATCTCGTGGATAATACACTTTAAATAATTACTTCCATGCAAGCTTAGAGGAAAGCTTTAGAGCAGGAAAATCAGGAGTTAAAAGATAAAATAAAAAGGTTAGAACAAATAAGAGGAAACTAGGATTATGATAAAGCTAAATACATGGAGGGTGCTGTATGGATGGGTAAGAGGGTTTCAAATGAAATTGAAAAAGTTTGCCAAACTGTTGAAGGAGTAATCTAAGAATATGATTCAAGGACTCAATAGATAGGCGGACTAAACCAAAGCAATCAATCCAATAATTTTGCATAAATTGGAATGAGGTAGAATTAATTAGAAATACAGCCGCTGTAGAGAGCTCAGCTTTGGTTCTTAGAAGCAATTAAGACTAGCACTTATGAACTATATGAATAGACAATAAATATGCTTGAGTCTGCTATTTTCCATATGGAGGATGCTCAAAATAAAATTGCTGAATTTAATCCCGTGGAATCTGTTTAGAGAGAGTTCCTAAATTTGACATTGAAGAATGGAGGCAATTAAGGCTAGTATTCAAATGGAACTACTTTGAGAGTGTCGCACCAATAACTTGGTGGCAGTGAGCTAAAACGGATAAGTGAGAGGTATTCAGAAAACTCCCAATATGAGAGAAGTTAGAAATCTTCAGAGGGTGATGTTGAATCTATGTTTAGAGCAACTGCCAGATTTTAAAATTGATTTATGATTTTATTTGAGTTAGATTTGGAATTCACAATTTAAAAATGATAAAGAAATAATCTTCAACTAAATTTCTAAATGAGCTTGATCAATTTTTATTCAATGCTGTCTAGTTGCTTCCTATAAAATATGATGTTCTTTCTCTGAAATTCTACAGCATCTCCATTAACTCCATATTTTTGAATGTATTTCTCAATCAAGGCTGGTATATCAAACTCATTATGGAACAACTTTAAATCATGCACAAATATCAAAGTGTCATAGCCTATTTTCTTCTTCTTTTCATTGGCTAATTTTTAATTAACTCCTTTCTGCATCTTAAGCGCCCGCCACAGAAGCATATTAGCCACCAATATTTGCTTGTCTCTTCAACTTTTCTTCATTTTACTAAGCATCATTGTTGTTTTAGCTGGATTGATTTCTGGATAGTGGGCCTTTTCCCTTGGACTAAGCTCTGCTATTAGATAGGTCATCATAGTCATAAAATTCATCAAGCGCCTCATCTTCCTCTAAAGTGCTGAGCTTCTTATTCGGAAGTTGTTTCATGTACTCAACAAGAGTAGACTTCTCTTGCTTTTCTCTGAAGTTCATGGTCTTTTCATTTATGACATGATTCTCTATTGACTTGATCGCTCTTTTATTAGTCATGGCGTCTTCCTTAGCGAGGATTAGTAAGTCTTTGAGAGTAGACTCCACAATTGCTTATCTCATGTAGAGTTACTTTTTCTTTTCTATCTTTGGATCTTTTAGCTTTTAAGTTTTCTAAGATGCTTGTGACGCGGGAGAAAATTACTTGAAATTTTATAGTTCCTCAGCTGGGATTTCCTGATTTGGTAACTCAATGTGATCTAAGTCGATATAGCCTCCAAAATATTCGTTTATCACCTCATTTATTAAGTAAATAATTACATAAATCTTAATCTCATCGTAGAATTAGTAAGGCTTGATTTCAGATAGAAAATCTTTAGCTGCAGTAGTAACATTAGTTTTTTCGTTTACTATAGTAAAATCCTTACTCTGAACTAATTTAGTGAATGAATTTTGGATTCCCTTCTTCTTTACTAAAGTCTAAAGTTTGCTAGCTGCATTTATCGGGGTCTAGAAACTGGACTTGGAAGCGGACATTTCGTAGTTATGAAAAGACTTTTGTGAAAATTAATAATTTAATAAGAAATGTGAAAGATTAGGATGAAGTTTTCTATCTTATTTTCTTTCTCGAGAATGAGATTTAGATAAATCGTTAAACTCTTTTCTAAAAGAGTCAATCCTTTCTATGCTTATCTCATTTACTCTACGCTTTAAAATGTTATCCTTATTTGTACTATCCAAAATCAAAGTAGAGTTTTAGTCTCTAACGAAGATGTGATTATATTCAGATTCAGATTAAAATTTAAAATGATATTTAAAATAAACAGAAGGTGTTGATGTAGATTTAAATTTTTTATAATACAAAAATTGCCATTTAATAAGCTGGTTATTTCATAATTAATTAAATTGAGATGCTTCTTTTAGCAAATAGATATCGAAGCTTATCAAGAGAATTAAGATCCCCTCCATATTATCTATTTACATGGTTTTTGAAATTGATTTTCTGAAAAAAATAAATAATTCTCGCGATTAAAATTTCTTGAATTCAAATTAATTCTCAACTATATTTGAAACATGATGATCTCCTTCAATCTTGATAGGAGATTAGTTATACCCTATTATTGATTAGCTAATATCATTATTTGTTTCTTCTATAATAGACATATGCTGAATGATATTCGTAGTATCTTAAGTAGTCTTATCTTAGTTGTTGGACTTTAAGAACTGGGAGTTATTAGTTTTCAGACTCTTCTATAAATGATTGGTATTGGCTTTCATATAAGATTAAGTTTTCTTTAAGAACTCTTTAAGTTCATGCTACTACCCTGTCTGATTTTTATCATAGAATTTGACTATTTTTGAGTCAGTATTTTTAAGTTAATTCTACTTCATTTCTAAAAGAGAGAGCTTTTGAATCAAAGTAGCTTTTAATTTCTTGCCCAAATTATGGTCTTTAACTCCTTGCTTATGCTTCTCTATTCTTGATACTTCTTGCTAATACTCTTTTTCTTCAATGAATTCACTAGTCTAGTAGAGCAACTAATCTATTCTCTAAATAACATCGATCAGCTACTCATTTAGTTTTTCATTCAGGACTTGGTTATTTTTATCAAAGATCTAACTGAGGAAAGTTGAAGCCAGTTCATGATGCTGCTGCAGTTTAGAAAGATCTGGGTTTGCAAGGCTTTTCTCTTTTATAAGTTTACCAACAACGTTTAGGAGAGATTATATTAAACTCTGCACTTCTAAATGGCTTTTAACTTCATCTGAGAATTCTTCTGATTTCAGATTACTCTCCTTTAACTAGTCTTTGATCGATTTTCTCTAAGGCTT
>JAJKFJ010021729.1:0-10421 GCA_027382625.1 Tetmemena sp. SeJ-2015 | reverse complement strand
TATTTTGAAAAATGTTTAATACTTATCGTTCAATGCTGGCTAAAACTAATCTTATTTTTGATAGATGAATATAAAGCCATACTTCAAAACGAAAATTTTTTTTTCCTAAAAAAATTGAGAAATATTTTAGAAGTCTTCTTTATAATTTAAAATAAAATGGATATCATTGAAAAGATTATTATAGCTGGGAATTTAATAAAAAGATAATTAAATTATATATTAAATTAAAATGTATTTAAGAAGTGGTAGGTGAGTTTCTCCAAATTAAATAATTATTACACCTTTGGGTTCAGCATAAAATTATAAGAATTTTTATCCTTGCAACATTTTTGTGGGTGCGCTCAGTCAAGAGTTATAAGCGACACAAGTTTTAATGAAAACGAAGATGAGGATGAGGAAGAATGCGTGAGTCATATCTCAATGCTGAGAGGTACTACGAAGATGATTAAAGATAGAACTCATATAATTTTTTGCTAAGCTATCGAACAAGCTGCAGATTAGGGGGTGAATCTATGATTACATCAGCCACGAATTTGAAACTCTCCATTTATTATTTTAACCAATCACCGATTTTAATTAAAATTTCAACTATAATTGCAAAGACTTTGAATATAGAAAGAAAAAGGAGTCAATAATCTTAAAATGGAACTTAAAATTTTGATAAAAGCTTAGTAATGCTGCTGATATTATGAATCAAAGATATTGTATATTTACTTTACAACATAAAATTAATTTATTATTGCTATTAAATATGAAGAGCAAAAACTGTAAGCTAGTTATCTTTAGCTATCTTGAAAAAGAATAAGTAATTTATTGCATATCTGTTCTCAGTAAGTCTGACCGAAAGAATCTCAGAAGAATAAGGGACTTCACTAACTATACTTTTGATCTACCTCTGAAAACAATCCCAATTGTTTTAAGATATCTAGCTGATGAGTAAATTAAAAACTAGAAAGATTATGAACATCTTCAACTAGGCAATGACAATGAAATTGAGAAAAGCCACTAGCCTAAATTAGATGCTTCACAAGCTTGTATTGAGTACATCCTCGCCATCACTAATCAATTTAACTATAAATTCTCATATAAAACGTTTAATGGAGTTAATTAGGAAGAGTTTGGATTGAGTCTCCTATAAACTGAAGAATATTTTAACTCCTCAAAATTACTAGAATCTTCTTCAACTTGTGGAGATAATCAAATTAGTTAAATAATAAAAATATTTTGTGCTTATTTTTTTAATTATTGATTAGCTTTTATGTTCTTCCATTAGATATTTATAATAAATTTATTAAAGATATAGAGAAAAAGAGTTTTTAAAGATAAGTTTGTGCATTGTTAAAATTCCAATTCCTTTATTTATAATTAAATTAAAATTTGACGAGTAATAATTTATGAGTGAAAAGTTAATATATTCTTATATATTCTATCTTATTTCTGATAATTAGATAAGATAATCAAATAGTTTTAAATTTAAACCTTTATATTTCATAGCTTAAGAATTTAATTTCAAATTATATTGTAAATTTGATCTAAATTATTTGTAATTTTTTTTAAGATTATAATTATGGTTTTTGTTAATTATGACATTTTTAAATATTCCTTGCACTCCCCTTTTAGAAATATTTATTTTGGTAATTTGAAATCTTATTGCTTATTTTATTAATTTAATGAATGAAGCTAACTTGATGATAGATAAAATATCTGCAAATATCCTTATTGCTGATATCTTTGCTGAATATGGGGACAGAGTTGTGTTGATGCTATCTAAAATTAAAAGAATTTACCTAAATTAGATAGACTACAATTTTATATTTCAACGAGATCAAAATTTTTTTAACATACTGCAATTCAGATAAGTGACTATAAATGCTCATAACTGGACGTTTAGTTAAAAATTAATATGATGCTACAATATATTTTTATATTTGGATATATTTTTTTTATATCCAAATTTTATCTATATACTCTTACATAGGATAATAACTGATTTTCTAATTCAGAACGATAAGTTCTGTTTTAAGAAATTGATTATTAATTATATTCCTAAAATTTTACTTTACTTTAACTTTACTTTACTTTACTTTATCTATATACTAAATCTATAGAATATCTTAAAGAATGGTATCCATTGAAATTTAGACAAAATATAATTAAATTATTCATAAAATGGAAAGTATCATGCTACCAAAAATAGGAAAATGTTTAATAAATTAGGCCGGCCTCTACTTCTTTAAGAAAATTACTTCGAATAAATTTCAAATTTTATTTTGCTAACAAGTCACATATTGAAAATATGCTTAGTGTCTTTTATTATTATGTTTAATTATAAGGTAAATAGATTACATGCAATTATCTAGCAATTTATAAAACCAATGGCTGCAGAATATCATAAAAATATATCGATTCCATTTGAAAAAGCCACTATTCATACATTCAACCATCTATCAAATTTTAAAAAAGAATATAAAGCAATAGGTAAATTATAATTAATTTATATTCTTGAAATAAAACAAAAACCACCAAAAAAATTAAAATAAAGGTTCAAACATATGAAAATAAAAACTGCTGATTCTAAAAGAATATCTTCTAAATATATATCTCAGTCCAACTCTGATTTTATTAAAGACAATAGAATTGCAATTGCAAAATTAGAAAATAAAATAAAAATAGCATTATTCTAAGCCTTTGCTTAGTGCCTGTTAAAGAGAAGTCTTCTTTCCAAGTGTAGCTTATTATATTGGTGGCAGTTTGAATTGTGAAATTAGCATATTTATATTTTTCAAAATGGGTAAGCAAACTCCCAGGCATTTATAATATCTGAGATCTAAAAATGTCTTTGGAAAATTTTGAAAATAAGGATTATTTATTCAAAGTTTGACATTAAAATTAGGTAAAAACATCTCAGTTGAAGCAAAAATTCATTCTGATGGTAAAACTCTATCTTTAAAATTTTTGAAATTAGCCAATCAGAGACTCTGCTTTGCTTAATAATTTTTAATTATTAATTCTCTGATTGGCTAATTTCAAAAATTTTAAAGATAGAGTTTTACCATCAGAATGAATTTTTCTTAAACTGAGATGTTTTTACCTAATTTTAATGTCAAATTTTGAATAAATAACCCTTATTTTCAAACTTTTCCAAAGACATTTTTAGATCTCAGATATTTAAATGCCTGGGATTTGCTTACCCATTTTAAAAAATATAATTATGCTAATTTCACAATTCAAACTGCCACCAATATAATAAGCTACATTTGGGAAAGAAGACTTCTTTTTAACGGGACTAAGAAAAGGCTTAGAATAATGCTTTTTTATTTTATTTTCTAATTTTGCAATTGCAATTCTATTGTCTTAATACAATTTCCCGGTTTGTTACTGTAAATTATGAATAATTATTAATTTTTAGTCCTGATTTTTTTCTACAAAACGCTCCGTGGATGCCAAAGTTATACTACAGGCATATATGGGGTCTTCCTCGTTCTGAATATCGGATTCTGTATCTTAATCCATTAACTTAAAAGAACGAGTTGATTGAAAAAGTCGTTCTTTCTGTTTTTAAAGATTGTTTCTAATCTGTAATAAGAAATCCGGTTTAAAATTAGATATTTGATTTTATTTATTATTATATTTGAGTTATGGAACAAGTTTAGAGGGAGCGCCACCTATTTTAGCAGCTTAAAAAAGAGCTATTAAGAAACTTAGAGTAAATTAACTAGATAATGGTTTTGCTAAATGGAGCGTGATTAATTTCGGCACTATGAATAGCGTAGAGCATTTAAGATTGCGGTGGCCTGACAAACATTATATTGATGATGCTGTAGAAGAGTATTTAAAGAGCTTTCCAAAATTGAAGAAACTATCTATTTTATCAAGAAAGCATGATTTTACCCAAATGAGAGACTTTTATACTTTCATAAAGCCTTTTTTAAAGAAGCTAGATTAATTTAGTCTCAATACCTCAGAGCATTTTTGGTTTAAAACCGAAAGATTCTTAAATAAACTTACAGAGGATTTATATTCGAAAATTTATAGTTGAGTTAAATAAATATGTCTGTATATGATTTTGATCTCAAAAGTTACTTAGAAAGTTACTTTAAATTAAAATCTAAATTGAGAAGTGGGAGTCTTGAATCAACTTGCAAAAGTGACACTATTGTTTATATTGAAGTTATGGTTAACTTTTAAAAGATTTGTTATTTTAAATTATAAAACTAGGTTTTAAGTGATATTTCACCACTTTTACTAATTTTATTTATCTTTTTATTTTTTAAAAAAGTTACTCTGTTTTTTATAAATAGGATAGCCTTTGCTTTAAGTTTTAATAGGATGAATTTATTAGGGAATACTTGAAATTGAAGGCTCTCTATGGACCACAATTATATTTAATTATTTAAGACTTCCTTCTTTGCATTTCAAACTAGATTCACAATTTAAAAATACTGCAATTAAAAATAAATTTGAGTTGACTTAAAATTAAAAGTCTCTGAGTTGATAAATTTATTGTTTGACTTAATTTATCCTCTTATTATTTATCTTTGTCACTTATAACTATTTTTAATTTGACCAATCTATTTCATAGTTCTTGAGAGGTCTTAATACAGAATCAAATACAGATAAATTTGAAAAATTAAAGCTCTATCTAAAGGCTATTCTCTATATTGAACAAGAAATCGAAGAATAAAATAAAAACAATTATTCAGAAATCTTTTCAGAGTTTAACATGGATGAGGACTAATTTTAAAAAGCGTGCGAGTATCAAGAAATTTAATGCTATTAGTATAATTCAATTAGGATTTTTCCATAAATTATTTATAGGTTTAATAGGAATTCATTATTGAAGGTTAGCATTTTCGAAAATACTGCTTTAAATTATACAGCCTCGAGAATTTATATGAGGAAAACTAATTCTGAATGCTCTTATATAAAATATTATAGGTCCATTGCTCGAACTTAGAGTTATTACTCACGGTCTTACTCACTCTCTCTAAAATAAAATGTTAAAATACATTTATATATGAACTTATTGGCATATACATGGCTGCAAAGTATTGATGAGCACCCCCAAAGTAATACGAACCTTTTAGATATAATGGAGTAATGTTGATCTCGAGTCATTATCAAATGCGTTAATTCTCAATTCTTCCTTCATTTTAAAGTGGAATTAAAAATTTCAAATTATTTTTCTGATTATAATAATTTTCTCATTTCTTTATTCTTTAAAGTGTATGGTATTTCGCTAATCTTTGGCTTTTGTTGTTCATCTTTTCATTACTGATATTTTTCGACTTGAATTGATTTAGAAATCCTTGAATTTTATTCTTACTTACTCATCTCCTCTCTCTTTTCTTACTAATTATCTTAACTATATTTTTAAGAATCACTTTCGTAATGAGGAGTTCCATTAAGACAATTAATTCGTCTGAAAAGCCAGAATATATTTGAGAAATTTATCCGCTTTTTATGTGGCTAGCGCTAGCACTTAAAAATAAGATAATAAGCAAATTTGTAATTTACCTCTTTTGAGACTTGAATAGGAAATTTTTTTTAATTTCCCCTTTTTAAATTTAAAAATTTTAAAAAGAAAAATTTTAAAATTTAAAGGGGGGGGGCCTTTCCTCCCTCCCACTTTTTTCATGAAAAAAAAAATGAAAAAATAATCTGGCCCAAAAAAGCAAAAACAAACCCAAATTTTTTTGTCCAAATTCAAAAATTTAAAAGCCTATCCTACCGTATTCTTTTTTTTTAGAGAAATTATCATGAATTTTTTAGATATCGGGATTGAAAATTTTATCTAATGCGGCTTTATAGAGAAAACCTTTATTTTTTGGGGAAAAATTAGTAAATTTTTTGATGGATAGCAACAAAAGATATTTATGATTAAAATCATTTTATTTATAAAAAATTTTTTTAAAAAAAGTTAAAAAAGGGATTTAAAAAAAATCAAATTATTAATTATTTAAAAATATTTTGAAAGATAGAAAAAAAAAAAAAGACATCTTTATTTATCAGTTTAATTGAAAAAATGGTTCAAAAAATTTTAAAATGATTTTATATATAAATTTAATTAAACTAGCTTTTTTTATCTTTAAGTAAAAAAAGAATTCCCCAAAGTTTTTAAAAAAACTAAAATTTATTAGGATTTTTTTTTTTTTTTGAAATTTATACTCATAAATTTGAATTTTATTTTAATTAGAGTTTTTTAATTTTTTTTTTTTCAAAAAAACAGTTTTCCTTCAAGGTTTCCCAAATCTCTAAAATTTAAAAATAAGAGTGGTAGGGTAGGGCTTTTAATTTTGAATTTGGACTAAAAATTTAGTGTTTTTTAGCTTATTTTAGGGTAGATTTCGGGTTTTTTTTTTATATTTTATGAAAAAAAGTGGATGACGAGGAAAGGCCCCCCCAAATTTACTTTTAAATATATTACAGTTAGATCTCAATGCATTTTTAGGAAAACATTTTTTAAATTTTCATGATAATTTAATGTATGCATCTTATAAAACATAGAATAAATAGTTTCATGACTTTCGGCGAGAAATTATATTACTTCTAGATAAGAATAGGAGATAATATTTTTATAAAAATCAAGCATATATTCGATAATGTTAGATCTCATTGAATATCATTTTCATGACCGTTTAAATTTTTTTCCTCTACATATGATTTATTAAAATATATATTTAACCTTAAATGAATAATTACATCTTATGCTAATATCTAAGGAGGGAACTTGCATATTCTCTGTGATCCAATAAGAGTGAATTTCTAAAAACAAAATAAAGATTATGCCATTTATTTGTCTTAAAGCTCTCATCTGTTCTAAAATAAGAGAATACTTTTAATCAGCAAATCTTTGATAATAGGGGCATAAATCTTCAAAAATAATATAAGAATCAGGGAGATAATCAAAAGTCAAATCAAATCCCATTTGCTCTCAGGTATTAATTGATTTCTTGCCACTAGTCAGATCTACAGAATTTGATTTAAAAAAAGATATTTCTGACCACCTGAACACTTGTCAAATCGACAGACTTTTAAGGAGAAATGTAAAGGTAAATTAAGTTTAAATATTAATAATATCATCCAATCCTCAAAATGTCTACAGGGGAATAGATTCACTGAAAACACGAACCTCATGCAGCCAGATATAAGATACAATAATTGCCAAACTTTCCTGAGCTCTAATACGCTTCTCATCAAAGATATCAGCGATACAGACTCCAGAGCTTTAAAGTCTATGCGCGTAGCGCCTTGATTCACCAAAGTCGATTGGCAGGGAGGAAGAGATTTTTCCATTCATGGCATTCCACTAGCAGAGTACTTTGAGAGAAGATTGGAGGTAGAATAGAGAGACCAGGTGTACAAATTGCATATATAGACTGAAACAAGCTCACTAAGAAGCAAATTTCAGGAGAACGAAAAGAGTTTGAGCGACATTAGCTAAAATTGTATAAATATAGGATAAAAACTAATAATTTTTAAGCTTTTTTTTTTAAATCATAAACACGTGCGGTACCGAAGTAGGAGCAGCAAGGAGCGGCACCGAACGAGTGATGCCGGGCAACCACATAAACTGCTATTCCCTTTAAATTAAGAAAACTTTGAGTGTTTTTAAATATCAGGTGGATATAATTTGTAAAATAAAATGAATTTTGATTAGACTGCTTTTAAAAGAAGATAGTTGCTTAATAAGAACTGCAAAATTTTGATATTCTGCTACCTTACAATAGAATAACTTTCTTTCTGCATTTCCAGACTTAGCAAAGCAGACAGAGCAAACCTCTTAAGAATAAAGGACTTTGTCGAAATGCCATTAAACTACACTTTGAGATTCAAAATCACCTCCATTCCTCACATCTTGAAACATTTAGCCAAATAGCAGACTACTATCATTAAAAATGATAGAATTCAAGAGGAGGATGGAAAACTCTAAGAAACTTTGCAACTTGATGTTGATCATCCTTAAAACGCTCTCGAATATATTTTTAACTTTAGTTCTGGACTCTATTTTGTAATTGAAGGCAGAGAGTTCTTCTAATGCGATTTTATTTATCATTAAGAAATTATTTTATTAAGATTCTGATGTTTTCTAGGCAGGTTTAGAAGGGGCAAAGGCCCTTTTTAAATCGGGTTTGGGTAATTAATTTTGAAAGAACTTCGAAGTTCAAAAATAATAGCTACATCTAAATTTTGTTATTAAAATTACTACAAAAGAAAATTAAAATTTAGAAAAAAAATAACTTTCACTTTAAATAAATTTGATTTTAAAATCATGAAATTTGCCAATTTAATTGATTTAATGCATTAAATTTTACATGGAAACCTTTTCTAAATTGAATGTAAGCTTTGATACAGGGGTAATACACAATGTAATTGCTCATTCAATAGAGCTATTTTCTCAAATAAAAAGAGTGCATTTAAAAAATATCTCTGCTTAGTACATGATGAATGAGAGACATACTAATCTGCTCCACCATTTTGAGAAAGTGTAGATTGCTAGTTCAACAATCACTCCTATTTTCATAGATTCTATAAACTATATTAGTGATTAATATAATAGTTATCTATTAATTTTGCCTAAGAATTTATTGGAAAATAGTGAAAGCACAGAAGAAAATCAAAGCAAGAAGAAAATACAAGAGCTAGAGATCAGAAGACAAAGCGATATATGTATAATAACCTATCATACATTTAAGCTATTAAATTTTTAATGGCTATTTTTCTAATTCCATCTCAACAGATCTCAGTGGAAGTATCCTTAGCTAGCTCAGTTGTTTTTATCTCAAAAGCAATAGTGAAAATAGGGTCACTTTCTGCCTCCTCAATTGAGGAACTCTTTCTTCGTATATTCCTATTTCGTTTTACCTTGAACACTTTTGAGACTTTAGTCTCTGTTGTATTTCATCAAAGTTATCTGATAGTCAATGTATTCTCAGTCAACTAACTTTAAATTGTGGAAAAATTAACTTTTCCATCCTCAAGTGAGGAGGCTGACAGAGACCCTACTATTACTTTTGAGAAACACAAACTAGGTTAGCCAAGGATACTCGCACTGAGATTTGTGAAGATGGTATGAGAATTAACAACCATTAAAAATAAATAAGTTTAAAAATATGATAATATATTTCTCTTGTCTTCTGATCTCTAGTTCTTGTATTTTATTCTTGCTTTGTGTTTATACTGTTCTTTTGACTATTTTCCTTGAAATTCTTAGGCATAATCTCATAAAAATATTTCTTATCAAAATATAAATAAATTTTGACTTTAAAAATTTGTGCTGCAAAACATTAATTTAAAGATTTATAAAGTCATTTCAACATAAATAAAAGACTTTTAAATAAACTTAAATTTAAAATGGATTTATGAATTTAAGTTTATCTAAATTTGCTTAATCATAAAAAGACATTAAAATTAGACACTTAGAGCTTTTAGATTGTGCTTGGTCCACATACAATAAATATTATATTGACACTTACTTGTTTCCAGCTGTTGAATTCCTTAAAATCAGGTGGCTTGAGATAAATCATACTCCTGAATCTATCAATTACATTTATACTTGAGAATTCAGCATAAAATCGTTGAATTCTTAGATATATAATTCTAAAGAGTTTTTGCTGCAAATAAATGATAAATTCCAGTTTTAATAGAGTAAATTAAAATTTAAATTTGGGACCTTTTGAAATTTTTTATAAAGAAAAAATAAAAAAAAAGAATGTTTAAAGGGTAATTTTCCTCCCAATCTACCCTTTCCCTTAAAAGGGTTTTTTAGAAAATCTAAGGCCAAATTTTTTAATCCCTAAAATTAGTCCCTAAAAAAAATCTAAATTTCCTTTTTTAAAATTTAAAAAAAAACTTAAAAACAAAAAAAAATAACAACATTTTAAAACAAAAGTTTCTTTGGAAAATAATCTAATTTTCCAGATCAGGTTATGGAAATGAGTAAAATTTAAAAAAATTTACTTATTAAAATTCCCTTTTTTGTTTTTTTACAATAGCGAATAAATAGGTTAAAATATAATCATTTTTTCATACTTTTATTCATTATAAATTTTTATTGTCGAGGAAGGGCCCCCCCCCCAAAAATTTTGCAATAAAAGTGCTAAAATTGACCCCAAAAAATCTATAACTAAAGAGCCTTTAATAACCATGAAAGAATTTAACCTAAAATTAAATAAAAGGTATATATGTTTAGAGTATAAAAATAGTATTATTTTGGGTTGTAAAAAGAGAATAAATGTATGTTTGATTTCAGTTTAACTGATTTTAGTCAATCAATGATTTTCTTTAGATTCTAATCAGAATTATAAGTGACTATAATATCCAGAAACAATTCTACGCTCTACTGAAAGAAGCTGAAATTTAAAAAGAAAAATAAACATAAGGGAAACTTAAAAATTATTATTGCTTAAGAATTCTAAATT
>JAJKFJ010021728.1:0-73391 GCA_027382625.1 Tetmemena sp. SeJ-2015 | reverse complement strand
AAACAATAGAAAACTTAAGAAAAAGCAAAAATGTTTTGAATGTTCTTGAAATTGAGAGCGTTTCAAATGCTGTCTCTAACCTTCTTAAAGATTATATGTTGTGCAAGTCGAAGAAAGGAACAATAGTAACTGAAGATCTCATGAATATTATTTGGACATCACTCCTCTCTGTTCTTAGCAAATATACCCATGAAATTGTAGGTGGTATCTTCAGCATTCACCTCTGGACTAAGCCCCAAGCTTTTACAAATTTTAATAAGCAAAAATATTCATTTATTCAAATATTTTAGTTTGCATCCCTATAAGTATTAGGAAACTGGATATTACAATCATAGAAGACAATCTACTTCTTGTCTTGTTTTCCATTCGTAAGGGCGTCCTTCTATTGCTTTGTTCCTAGTGCCTAAGAATTTAGTGCTGCCGTGCACTTTCAATCCTTTTTAGTACAATTCCCAAATGGTTTTGCAATTCTCATACTCACAAGGTCTCAGCTGATTTATTACATAATGTTAATGAAAATTTTAGAATATCAACTCCATTTATCTTTTTTATAAATCTCATAATAAGTTGCCAAACGAAAATCATATGAGAATTGAATAACTTATAATTTGTAAAATATTATAATTAAATTAAATCTGATCTGGGCGTGCAATATGTTCTTTGGCTCTATTTTAAAATTTAGGTAAATGAATTGTAAATTGTTATTTACACAAGCTCTCTTGAGTAGCCTGGAACTGGTGGTTGGTCGTTGCGGAATGCGCCATATTGGAAGGCAGAAGTGGAGGTATTTCCCATATTATTAGTTTTATATCTTCAATAAGCTATTTAGAAAGCAAGTTGATAAAAAATATTAATAAATAATCACCTTCATATATTTTATATTCAGAAGCTGCGCTATCAATAAACTCTTATCAGAACTCAAACTCTTTTAAAATATATAAACAGAATACAGGATTAAAATTATGTTAAACAAAATTTTATCATCTTCAAATTACGCCATATAATGAGGTCAATTCAAATATAAATAGTTCATACTTTTATTATTAAGGTATTTAGGATGCCTTTACAAATTTAATAATTCTTGAATTGTATTAATTTAGCAAAATAGAATACGTTTATGAATAAATTTTTATTTTGAGAACTAAAGAGTACATTATTTTTCACATCAGAGAAGAAAGAGAATTTAATATCACTATCAAATTGTTAAAAAAGGATCCGAAGAGTTTAAAAATTATGAGTTATTCTATTATCGCCTCCTTATCTATTCCAAAAATATTAAATAAAACAATAAATAAACCATAATCATATTTAATGATACTATTATAAGACTTAAATTCAATTAATCTAATATTTCCTCGTCTTTTCTGATGTCTGATTCACATCATCATCATTCTTTCTTTTTATAAAATCGAAATAATAGAGAATCAATTTAAACCTATAAATGAATTCTCAGATATTCATTTAATTACGATCAAATAAAGTAAACTAAATATTTTTTTTATTTTTCTCTTTTCAAAATTTTCTAATTTTGAGTATAAATATAAAAAATATGAAAAATATAGTTGCACCAAAAGCTATTTATAAAAAAAATTTTCTGATGCTCCCAGAAGATTATTTATTAATTTAATATTCCTTTTTAATTAAAATACGAGAGATGATTATTTTTTTTAAACTTTCTTACTCAAAATCTTTTCATTACATTTTAAAAATATTGAATAGAAGCTTAAGTGTATTTTATTTTATTAAATTTTGGATAAGAATTCTTGGTCAATGTTAATATTTGATATTAATTTTATTTTTTGTAAGTTAATTTTAAATTGAAAGCATCTACCCAATCCTAATAAAATCTAGATTCTGCAGCTGAGAGAGCCTTGCAGCAGCATCATCAACAACAACAGTAGTAATAGCAATCTGGAAGGAGGCCAGAATAAAATATGCAGGAATAAAACTTGCCTGAAATATTTGCTAATGATCCCAATGAAGCCGAAAATTAAAGCAAGATCAATCAACTTAAGCAGCGATTCAGGCCCTCGACAGAAATAATCTCATCCCAAAGAGTGTATCATAATCTGCGAGAAAGGATACTCAGAAAGAATCTCAATTAAGAAAATCTCAAGTTAATGACACCAAGTATAGAGGAGAAAAACTCAATGAGAATTAATATCAACCAGAGGAAGGATCAGAAAATGCTTCTCCAGATATCAAACTACAGGGGCAAGGTTCAATGAGAGAATCCAACGATAATCAGAGCAAAGGGTTCCAATAAGACTACAGCAATAAAGTCAAGTCTCTAACTGAATATAACACCAGAGCCAGATCTAATGAAAATGAATAATCAAACTTAAAGCAGAGACAAGCGCAGTCAAGAGATAAAAGGAAGCAGATTTAGAAGTCTCTTAATTATCAAATTTCTAAACTCTAGCCTCATTTACTAGTTTTAAAAATGCTTATTTCATAAATCATAGCCAGTGGGAAACTTGTTTGAGGATCCAGATATGGTACAATTTAAGAGAGAAAATCAAAACGCTAGTTATCTCCTATATTAAAATGATGTATGAATTATTCTTTTCATATTATGAACCTGAAAAAAACGAAGGAGCTATAGAAATAAATCGAGAGATTCTGATCTCGCAAAACTTAGATGAATCCAGTATCTTGATGAATAAAATTGAAGAAGAGTAGACTGAACCTAGTTAGAGTGAAAATAAAAACACCTAAAATTTTCAAAGATAAAGGCTGAACCCATTAAGTGTGATGCAATAGCTTAAAATGAGGCCACCAAAATCTCCTTCGAAACTTCTAGATATAATTTTTATTAGAAGGGTTTGATAGAGGATGTAGTATTAATAATACGAAATTTGAAAGATTTTTATCTAATGAGAGAATTCCAATCAGTAAGTAGACCTTTAATGAAAATAAAATTGAAGAGATGCAGCTCAAGTAACTTATTTAACTCATGGAAGATAAACTTAATTGATTTCTTATACTGCTATTATGTTTGAATCAGTGTATGATTATATATTTGGAAATATGAAAATAATCATTTTCTTTTCTTCTAAGGAAATAGGGTGATTATAGTTCTTAGTTTATCAAAGTATTTCTCCTCTCTTCTGATAGTCTTTCTCAACTCTCCGGTTTAAGCTTTCTGCTGAATTAATTTCTCAATCTCTTCTCTGCACTATTCCATGAGTTCTTAATCTTCTTTACTTAAGAAGTCTATTTTAGTTTACTATAGATAAAAATTGCTTACAAATAGAAGAAAATAATCATCTTATTCAAAGAATGACAGTAATTATTTTATTTACTATATCTTAATTTTTAAGTTTGGGATGTACTCGAATTTTTTTTATTTCTTATTAAAGTATTAAAAATACAGTTTTCGATTATACCTAACTTACTTTAAATAATTTTAATCCATATTTCTTCTTATCTAGCCTAGACTAATTGAAGGATTACATAGTATCTCCAGGCTTGAATGGTGAAGATCTGATTTTAGGGCTCGTTCTTTATCGATTGGAGGGACTTTAACTCGTGTTGTGAGTGTGAAAGCTAGCTAGTATATCTCCTTCTGCTCTTCCCAACGAACTTCTCCTTCTTATTTAAACAAGGATTCTACAAATCATTAATTATGTTTTCTTATCTGGATCCTATCTTTGGCGATTTTAGCAGCCTATTTTTGCCACCTTTTGACTTCAAATTTCTAATGCTGATCTTCAAGTTTATTGATAATTTTCTGTTGAATATTTTTGGGGGATATTGTGTCCTCTATTTGCTTTTTGAGATCCTTCACTGGAATAGTGCAGCACAACTTATCTTTGGTATTCTTGAGGCCTGTTTAAATAAATCCCAAAAGTAGTCTAAAAAGAAGTGTGAGTTACCATTTAGAATTTCTAGCGATACATGAGTCTCTCCACTACCATTTACTCACGCATTGTTTCCGATACTACCTGCTTTCTTTTCTGAAGGATATATCCTTCGGTCTTGTTCAAATCCTCCTTCTCCATTTGTTTTAAAGACACAAAAATATTTTAATTAGAAGTGAGAAAAAATTTGATCAGTTCTTTCTAGAATATGTCGAAAAACCTAAGATTGCTCTATAATGCTTTTTATGGGCTCTCTTGAATGAAGCTAAATAAACTTTTGGTTTCGAGGAAGATCAATCTTTTCTTTCAAAAGCTTTGGGAGTTACATGGGCATCAAAATGGATCTGTTCTCGAGAGAAAATTTTTTCTTCTTAGGATAAGTAAAATTAATAAAATGAACCATTGACGTTCTCTAAATACCTGTAAGTGCCTCTTTAGTAGTCATGGTATCTTTTGAAGGATTGATTAATCTCTTTACCTTTCCCTCTTCCGATTGAGAATCTCTTCTTTATGTAGTTCCTGCGCTCTTAATGGACTTCCTTCAAGTTATCCTCATCAAATCTCACAGAGGAATCCCCTAACTCTTTTAACCTGTCTATCTCGTCCTCATAGTATTTGTCAAACTTCATCAGTACTCCATCTTCTTCCCCTATTTCCTAATTAAAAACTTTAAGAAATTTGAAAATATAAATTAGGATCGTATTCTGCTTGATAAGGTATCCTTTCTTCTTCATTTTAAATTTCATTTTGCTACCTTTAGATGTCTTCTTTCAAACTTGTGACTTGAATGTCTTCTTATGCAGTATCCTCTTAATCTTGCTAAGAAGGGTTTAGAAATTTTTCATTCTAATTTGACTCTCTCATCTTCAAGTTTTGAATTGACTCTTCTTCAGCTCTTTGTGAGTGAGTATGCTCCACAACTTCTGGCAAGTTTCTTTCGAATTTGCTTGCAACCATTTTAGATTTAGGGCTATTAAACATTAGCGGGCTATCAGGAAATTATATGAACTGACTTTACAAAATATCTATATCTTAAAGATAATTATGACTTTCTCCATCTTGAGTAAGCTTTTGATTTGGATTATTTGAGTTAGAATTAATATTTTCTCTCTGTGTTACTTCAATATTCTCCTTTAACCCTCTCCTTTGCTGTATCTAACTTCCAATCCTTCTCTCTACAATCTTAAACTTAAGCAACAATGATCATGATGATGCATATTATCATTTTGAGATCTTGCCGTCAATACTAATTTTGTCCAGAATAGTCTTGACATCTTTTTACTTCATCCATTGAGAAAGTCTTGACTGCCGCTTGGAGTTAGACTGAAGTTAGTAATCATCAAAGCCTAGTTGATGCTTTTAGAAAGCTGATTGCCCCATACCCTTGGGAGTGTAGTCATTCAGAGCAGCTCTTTCCACTAGTCCTGGGGATAGGGGCTAACTCAAGTGTCTGATTTATTAGGAGCCCTTGTCATCAACTGAAAACTTTAATGCGTTCATAGAGCTAATATAAAATTTCAGTATTGATAAGTTAGCTATTGGTAGGGTTTTCTTAATGAAGAATTGACCCATGCCTTGCTTAAGAAATGGGTCTTAATAGTGTGTTATAATGATTATTGGAAAGATTGCTCCAACCTCTTTGCTTTAGTTGAATAGGTGTGGCTCCCTATGAGGGGGTCCCATCGTCTCTAGAGTCTTATTGTAAACCTGATTTAGAAAGTTTGCTCTAATTCATCTCTTCATTTCGATTATTATCCTCTGTACCTTCTTTTATTTAAGGATTAATTTTGTTTCTCTTGGAAGTCTTAACGTCTTTCAAATGAAAAAATATGTAGTCTGAGTTCTTCAAACTTGCAGTTTAACCCCAACCGCTTTTGTTTTACTAAGAAACTAGGGCTGCTCTATTCCGCTCAGAAACTTACTGTGAAAAGAGAGCATATGTCCTATCATTGTAAACTCTCTCATTCATTCGCTCCTATCTACCCTCAATAGCAAACATTTCATAGTTTTTATAATCCATAATTCTAATTAAGTTTGGTAAGGAGCTATTAAGTCTGCTGCTCATTTAAGAATCAAGTAGTTATCTTGGAGAGACGCTTGTTGTAAATGCAGTCGATGAGAACAAGGCCTGCTAGTTTTCTGCAAATCTTGAAGCAGCAGTTTATGGAGCCGCCTCAAAGATATTTATTAAAAGATTGGATGCTTTCCCTCTTGTACATATCTCTCAAATCTGATTGACTCTTACTTCAATTGCTTTTCTTAGCTGACTTGATATCTTTTCTAAACTCTGACTGTGTTTTACCTGCGGGAATCGGGTGTTGGCAAAAATATTTAGCTCGCTTTGGGAGTAAATGGATTTTAGTCTAGTTTGTAAATGAATTGCTGTGGCATATAGCTCTCACTAAAATCCTTGAGATGATTCTTTCTTAAGAATCTCTCTTAAGTAACTGGCTTCAAGCTTGGTTACTTAAACTAAGGATGCACTACAGGCTAGTTGTTTATCATCACTTTACAAAAATAAGATATTTTTAAATCTTAGAATCAGAATTAAGCTTATGAAAATATTAAAAGCCATATCAACTTTACTGGTTTGATAATTAGCAGCCATCTTAAAAGATTCTGACTCATTAAAGGTCTAGCCTTCTTTAGTATTTTCAATCATCAACTAAAACCATATTCACTAATTCCTTAACTTACAGAAGTTTCATGAGGCAGATCATCTAGGAACGGAGAAGTGGCTCTAGGACTAGTTTTTGTAGTATTGAATTAGTACTTTATGTTCAATTTCTTCTTTAACTAAGTTTTTGGAAGAATGTTTAGTTTTCTTGTTCTTATGGATTAATTAAGAATCATTTAAAATTTATCATGGATTCTAATTGATCTTGCACAAGTAGGCTTTACCTCAAATTTATAGCGTTAAAGTTGAGCTTTAAAGATTATCCTTTATCCTAATGTATTGGTACTTCGAAAGTGGCTTTCATTTTATTCTTAACAAATCTGTTATCTTATTTCATCTTAAAGAGAAAGTTCTATTTGAAAGTTAGGGTAAAATTAGAATAAGATAATAATCGTTCTTGAAAAGGGCAATCATCATAAATGCTTGTCAACTATATTCTTATTAATGTCTCATATTCCTTCTTCATACATCTTGTCTATCTCGACTTAGAATACTCTCTTGGCTACGTTTCTCTTGATTTTGAAAGTAGGAGTGATGATATCATTTGCGACTGTGAATGGTGTGAGCGTCAAATGAACTTTCTTGATCTTCTCTAAACTAGTGAGGCCGTACTCCTTTGCCTTAGCATCCATTTGAGAGATGATTTCTTTCTTAAGATCTGCGCTGAACATCAGTTTTTCAAGATTATTGACATCTTATCTAAGCTATGATTAAATAAATAGCGAAATAAAAGTTATATATCCTTTCTCAGTGGCCCACTTTTTCAAAACATCAGGATCAACCACAATCACTGAAAGCAGGAAGGATTGAAGTGAATCTCCATAGACGAAAATCTGAGCAATGAGACTGCACTGCACGTAAATGTTTTCAAGCTTTTCAGGAGCGATATACTCTCCTTGAGCAAGCTTGAAGATATTTTTAGCTCTATCTACTACCTTTACAGCACCGTTAGGGAAAATTATACCCACATCTCCAGTGCACACCCACCCATCTTCATCGAAGGCTTCCTTAGTCTTCTCTGGATTTTTGAAATAGCCTTTGAAGTTGTGAGAACCCTTAACTAGAATCTCTCCTCTAGGGGGATTATCTGTGTGCAAGTAGCCCATTTCTATTACATCTCTGAGTCTGATTTTGCAGGTATTGATGACTCCTCCTACATGGCCATTTGAAGTGTCTCCAGGAAGAGTAGCAGTTGCAGGACCGTTAGTTTCAGTTTGACCATAAACCTCGAAGATATGCATACCCAAAGCGACTTTGAAGAAGTCTAGCACGTCACCACTGATAGGGGCAGAGGCTGTCACTAAGTTTCTCAATCTTCCTCCGAACTGATCTTTAACGTTCTTGAAGACTCTTCCATCATAGAAACAGTGCTTGAAGTCTCTATTCTGTCTGTAATTTTATAACTTCACTTTTACTGCTCTGTGGAAAACATTCTATTAAAATGGAGTCTTGGTCTTGACCATCTCATAAATCCTGCCATGAACTCTGTTCAGAATTCTTGGAACAGTAGCCATAAAAGTGGGTTTTAAAACCTTGATATCATCTAAAAGCTTGAGTGGATCGCCTGAGTAGTAGCCGTGGCCAAAGCCCTTAATTAGGGAGAAGATAAATGCGCACTACTCGAAGATGTGAGCGTAGGGGAGATAAGAAATTGAGACATCGTCTAATCTGAAATTCAAACCTGCAAAATCAACCAAGTGCTGTACTCCTATGAATCCAGCATGACTCATCTTGGCACCTTTGGGATCTCCAGTGGTACCAGAAGTGTAACAGAACATGTAAATGGTCTCAGGAGTGGGTTCTTTAAATGCGATGGTTGTCTGTTTCTTACCCTCTTCAAGAATCTACTTGTAGGAATAAAGTTGAAGGCCTGCATCTTAGGCTCTTTGCTTTTGATCTCCGACGGGTTCTTCGAAGAGGATAATATTTTTGAGAGACCTGGCTCTAGATAAAAAGGATATTTTTCATTTGATCTTAAATATGATACTATCTTCAGAAGCATATCAAAGCTGCCGTTCTCTATGCACATACTTGTGAGTTCTGTCTAGTTGATGACAAATGAAAGAGCATCGATTCCAAGACTGTCAAAGAAAGGCACTATAGTGACTGAGGATATCATGCAAGCTAGATCTACAACTGCCCATTCTTCTCTGTTCTTAGCAAAAACTCCCATGAAGCTGTAGGTCTGTCCTTCGGCTTGAATGCCGGGCGTTAAGCCAAGACTTTAAAGTGCTTAAAGCTTAAGAAGGTTATAAATAATTTTTACTTTGCATACCTAGTGAGGTATAAAAGAGTTACAAGCTTACCTTTTGCGAATTACTCTACTAAGTTATACCATTGATATATTTAAACATAAGAAGTTATTTACTTGCTCGAAAGTCTTCCATTCGTATGGGTTTCCTTCTTTATCCTTGCTTCTAGTGCCCAAGAAGTTGTTTCTACCATGTCTCCTCAAACCCTTTCTGTACAGTTCGAGAATAGTCTTGCATCCTTCATACTCATCAGGTTTCAAGTAATCAATTAAAATTAGACGTAGAAGAAATAAATTTTCCTAAAAACTATGTTAGTAATCAGGGTTGTTGATATTTGACAAGGACCTATGCGATAAAGAATTACAACTCTTCTCTCTTTTTGAGATAATTTTCTTACACAAGCTCTCTCGAGTGACCTGGTTTAGCAGGTATGTCAGTTCTGAAGGCTCCATATTGGAATTGAGTATTGTTGTTTCCCATGGTGGTAAGATATCTATCTGGTTGAGAATCGAATTTAAAAGACGTAATTTAATTATAGATGATTGCCCATTTGACTGATAATTATTTAAATTCTCCGCAAGGATTTTTCAGCTAGAAATAAAATTAAACTCTCTCTCCTTCTATCTCTCACACAGCATTTTCTCTTCGTCATAGATAGAAATCATTATAGGCTGTTAGATAAAAATGCTATAATATATTTCACCTTGTTACATAAAATAAGTATCACAAATCTCTCTTTTCCAGCTCATAAGATTCTTATATGCTAGTATTTTATCTGTCTGCTTCTATTATTTGAGAAAAGTATTAAATTGTCTCAGCCAGGCCTTATCTCATTCCAAACCTCGGCTCCCATCCTATTGACTCCTTTGCTCTTTCAATCATAAAAATACTTTGTAAGATGAGACATTATGGAATATGAAAACTGTAAATGTTAGGTCTGCGTTAAGTAGGGTCATCTTAGGATGGTGGTAAATGTACTATTCTGGACTGTGAATTTGTAATCTACTGCACAACCTCCGCAAAGCTCCTTACTGTATATTCTTCTGGATTCCCAATGTTTACTGGTTGGGTATAGTTAGAGCTCATCAGTCTTATCATTCCATCTACCAAACATATTTATCCATTTTAATACATCATTAACATTATAAGCAATTTCTCTGTTTTTAAACATAAAAGATAGGCTAGAATTCTAAAACAGTTGAAAATAAGATTTGCTTTATAAAACCAAGTCATGAATAAATTGGAAGGATCTAGTCTATGTACCGTCACCATAAACAGTGATATCTTGAGTTTTATAGGGATTAGAGAACAAAGTTGCTCACTACGCGTCCGTCATTCTCATCCATCCTGGGACCGAAAGTGTTGAAAATTCTCACTACTTAAATTTAATTTTGAATTACTAATTGCTATGGAACGAGATTATATTAATTATACTTATGGATATTTTTCCTATTTTATTTTATTATATTATACTCTGACTGGAACATTTTCTTGCTTTTCATAGGCGTAAATGAGAGTTTCTGATGCTCTCTTACCCTCATCGTAACACGCTCTGGGACCGATAGGGTTTACATTTCCCCAATAAGTCTCAGGCTGAGGATGAACTAGAGGGTCTCCATATACCTCAGAGGTGGACGCAAATAGAATCTTGGCTTTAGATTTTCTAGCAAGTTGGAGCATGTTTGAAGTGCAAAAAATGCATTGTGCACATAACTACTACATTTTATAAGATGCCTATAAAGTTGGTCTCAATAGTTTTAATGGGGTCGAACTAGTAGGCAGGGGGAGAGGCTGGCGAGGCAAGGTGATATATCTCGTTAACTTCAATTGTAATTGGGTTTCTGACATCGTGTTCAAATATGGTGAAATGTGGATGGTGGATCCAGTGTTAAACATTCTTTCTCGAACCTGTAAATAATTATAAGTTGTCTAAGTTGACAAAATTTGTAAAGAAGTTATCCACTACAATAACTTCATGCCCAATTAACATTAATCTGTCCACTAAGTGAGAACCAACAAAGCCTGCTCCACCTGTCACTAATATTCATAAATGTTAAATACACAATGCATAAAATTTTGATTCTCTTCTTGTCTTGTTTTCTCAATCGTCTCACATGAGGGTATAATTCCCTCTCCACAAAATCTTGGGTCAGGAAATGGTGTGGAGTAAGATAAGAATTTAAGGGTGCTATAATTCTAATTCCTACTTTCATATTTTATACTTTCTCAATAAAATTTATAGAATAGAAATAATTCAGAAGAGTTGAGACCCCTAATTTTCTAAGTAGATCAAGACTGAACAAGCTATTATCTTCCTAATAGCCAACATGAGTTCTAACTTTCTTTTCCATTGCATACTCGTGAGTCAAACTATTGCTCTCTTGACCTTTTATTGAAATGCTCTCTTAAATTCTATAAACATAGACCGAATAAATCTTAAAATTTGATTATACATATTATAAAATTATAATTAAGTTTTTAGATATTAATTGCTAAGTTAAATTTCTTTCCCTAATTACTAAACATTCCCTTTTCTTTCTTTATTTTCTTTAAAAAAATTAAATTTATTGCTCAGCACTCCTATCATAAGAATAGAAAATAATAAAATTTTAATTTAAGAAGTAGATAGCGATGGGATAAGCACATTATTTTGTAATTTAAAACAATACTTAGAGGGAATTAGCTTACATACTAGCAATCTTTTTTATTTTCCATACAATTTAGATAATTAACTAAACAAAATAAACATTTCTCAAAGATTTAAGTAACTAAATTTAATCTGCTACAAATATTGTTGTGCTTATATATTTCAAACTGTATTTAATGAAGTTAAAGTTGAATTATTTGGGCCATTTTACAGAGAAAAAGTAGACAGTTTCTTTTTAACATATGAAGAGCTTTGCGTTGAGAGAGTTCCCTCACTGCGACAACTACTACTCTCCTTGAAACCTTTACCTTGGACTAAGATTGGGTTTATAATGTTTTAAGTATCCATTTCTTGCAGCAAAAATTAGAATCTTTCCTCAGCTAGGAATCTATTAAGCTTGCCTGAACTGCTCACTATGCCTATTTCTTAAAATGAAAGGGGCACCATAGTAAATCTATCGTCTATTCTCTCATATATTTTTAGCCTTTCTTGGATTGCAATACTCTCCATCTCTCTTTGAACTATAGTTCGAATCAGCTCATTTAAAATAGCAAAGAGACAAAAAAAATAATTTTCAAGAAGCCTGTCCAAAGATTGAAAAGATGAAAAGTTTCTTAATCAATTAAATCAATAGATTGAGCATCATATTCAGAGTTCAAACCATTTTCAAGAGCCTTTTGATAAATATAGTCTGCGTCTGGATAAATTATAGCCATGATTCTTTATGATTTAGCCCCACTTGTCACAAATATTTGCCTAATACAAGCACAAGACCTATATCTAAGCTCTATTTACAGAGGAGAAACATAGAAACACTATTGACCAAAATCACTCTAGCTTTCCTCAAAATTAAAGGGAAGGTTTTAAACAAGTTAAAATATTATTAGCGCAAAAATAAATCGTTTGTGATAGTTGAAAGTGGATCTATTACTTTCTTAAGATTGGAAATCTTGTCTATTATTTGAAGTCCTTCGGTATCACTATGAAGGATTGCGATATCTCCTGTTTTTAGCCAGCCATCACGAGTGAGTACCTTTTTATTTGTGGGAAATGAATCTTTAAAGTATCCCGACATTACTGTGCTTCCTTTTATATAGACTTCTCCGCATGGAGGGGAGCAAAGAGAGTAAAAACCATCTCAATATAGGAATGTTACATCATAATTATTTATAATAAAATTTACCATATTCTGGCAAGTTAACGAGCTTAACTTTAACAGCAGGCGAAGGCCCTCCTACTCTATCTATCGTATCTGTATCCCACCCAAAAGAGGAGCAGATACCTCCAGTGCTTTCAGTTAATCCGTAAGTTTCAAATATTGAACAGTCAAATGCAGTCACTAGGAATCTCTTTACTTCTTTTGACAAAGATCCTCCTCCAGAGAATAAGTACCTTACTTTTCCTCCCAATAAATTAAGTAATAATTATAAATTCGAGAACTGCTTAAGTTGCTCTGTCTTAGATCTCTTCATCCATATTTTTTGGTTTACTTAAAATCTCTACTCGCCTATCTTAAAAATAATCTGTAAAGCTTGGAATAGAATTCAGGAAAAGCTGAAATTATAGTTGGCCTTAGTATTTTAATCTCTTGACTAAAATTGTGTAGAGTTCCTGAGGAAAATCCAAACTGAAAGCCATTGATAATGCAACACATTAGAAAATTCTGCTATAATTAAAAATATAATAAACAAGTAATACAATGAAGCTCACATATTTGTGAAAGAGGTGAATGTGAGAGATACCTATCATCTTTAGTGAAGTCGATTCCGAAATAAGATGACATCGCGCTCTAACTTACTAAATTTTGGTTAGTAATCATGGCGCCTCTAAATTATTAGCTGTACTCTGAGGATCCACTTTCTATATTGCTTTGAATAATGAGGCAAGTGTCTTCGCCAAGTGGGGTGATTCTATTCTCAAATTCTTATCCTAAAGTAGACCCTTCATTTACCAAATCCTGATAAAAGTGAATTTTGATTCCTCTCTGAATCAATTGAGATTGCTAGGTTGCATTCAATGAATCAAGGGCTATAAGGCTTCGCAACTAAGGTGCCCTTTTCCCTTCAATGATTTCTATAACTTGAGATATAGTTTTCGCAGATACAACCAAAGTCTCAATGAGGGAGATATTTAATATTTCAATTATGAGCTGCCTACTAGAGTTTGGATTTATTGGTAAGAGAGTCACGGCGTTTCCAAAACATGCAAGTTATATCTTAACCCACTTGGGTCTATTTTCTGAAAACATTGCATAATAGATAAATAGATAATGTTATCATTCTATTTTTATGCCATAAATCTCATATTGTTAGACCCTTAATCGAAAGGACTGAATTATTTTTGATTAAACGACTTAATGAGAGAACTACACTCCAGAAATGCCTCTTGATAGGATTCCCACTAAAAATCTATGGATATGGTTTTATGGTTCGGCCTTATTTTCCCTAAAAATCTTCCCTCGGGTTTTGTTAACAAGACCTAATAAAAATCAATAATTATTGATCATTAATCTTTTAATGAAGTATTCCCAAACTGTGCTTAAGCCATTAACTGGCTATTCGATAAACTTATCTGGGTTGCTGGCATTTAGCGGGTTACTATAATTAAGTTGTCAGCTAACCTAAAGAGCACTTACATGATTTCTTTGGTGGAATTGATAGGATGTAGTGTCTATCTGGGATTAAAGATGAAATACTGAGTCTGTTATTTGCTATATTTTTACCCCATTTGCTGATAGATTCCTTGTTTAATTTAATTGTTATTCTTATTAAATATTGGCTGAGATTTGTAAGGCGAAATAATGAACATCTAATTAATTTATCAGTGATGTCAGAGGAATCATTCTAACATTATAAATTATTTGATATCCTAAACTAGGTTCTCAAGTTTCCCCTAATTAAATTGTGCCAATTAATTTCGCCTCTCTCTAGCTTTTCATTGATTTTAATGGAACGTAAGTCATTTTACTATATTTGAATAGTAGATTAATAATTTCAATTTTCATTGTAGATGTTTTTGAGTATCTCTGCAAATACCTTCTGCGCTTAATGCCTCATAATCTTCATAGATCATTCAATTTAATTATGACACACATGAATGAATAGATATTTTGAGATGTGTTGTGGACTCCAAGCTCAATGAATGGTTTTAAAATTAAAGAAGCGAATAGTTGATTGATGAGGACGAATCTGCTTTCGATGTATTCGTAATCTTAGACCTGCTTCTCTTTTGCTTTCCTCTCTAGTTCCTCTTGAACTATCAGCCTGACGAAAGAGTTTTAGTAAATTGTCTCCTCAGATTGAAACTGAATCTCCTCGTCCAGTCCTTCCTCTCTAGCTTTCTAAAGCAAAAGCTCTCTGTCGGGATATATCACAGCTGCTACTGCCTCTTGATCTGGATCCACAGACACAAATATCTGCTTTATAACTTGACACTCAGAGTAAATGTTTTCAAGAAAGATGTAATAGTTAATTTTTAGAACATTTAAGAAACTATGGAGCTACAAAAAAGCCATGCTGAGTTTTGCAGATATTCTTGATCCTATCTATGATTTTTAGTGCTCCATTAGGAAGCAAGACAGCCACATCCCCAGTCTTATACCACCCATTTTCATCGAAGGCTTCCTCTGTCAATTAGGGATTTCTGAAGTATTCTTTGAAAACTGAGAGACCTTAAATAATTACAATGATGGTGTAATAAAGCCAATTTAACTGATAGACCCTTCACTCGTACCTCTCCTCTTGGAGGATCCAAATAAAAAAGCAAAGCAGATTATATCCTAGGTTGACAGGAATCCTAGACTTGGCACATCAACTAGCTTCAATTTGAGACAGGCCAAGGGACCTCCTGAGAGTCCAGCTGCAGTTTCCCATGAGCCAGTGCATCCTAATGAGCCAGAGATTTCTGTGATTCCATACGCTTCAAAGATGGGACTCTTAAAGATTAACTTAAGGAAATCAAAGACTTCTTGTGATAATGGAGCTCCTCCTGAAACTATTCCCATAATATTTAAATCAGAGCTCTCTAATTAATTTCAATTTCTTATAGCGATAGTTGCCTAATCTTTCCTCCTAAGGATTAAGATATCTGGTCTATTTCATCGAAGGTAAGGTCTTTTACTTAATCAGGTGTAATCTTCAGCCTTTATAGATTTGATCTGTAGAACTAGTTGAAGAAGGATGGAAAAGAACCGAAAACTGTGGGCTGCAACTTCTATATCTCCTAAATTAGGTAAGATATGTTTCCGCTTGAAAATCCCAACGCTAATCCATTTATCAATATATGAATTGACTCATATTGTGTTTCTTTTTATATCAAAGTCATAGAGAACATGATCTGTTCGTAGATGTGTGAAAGAGGAACATAGGAGAGGTAGACATCAGAGCTCAGGAAACTGCAGCCTAGGAACTCTGGTTTACAATTTCCACAAATCATGTTTTGATGGGTTAGCACCACTCCCTTAGGCTCGCCCGTTGTACCAGAGGTATAACATATCAAGAATACAGAGTCCTTGGTCGGCTCCTGGAATTTTGGAATCTCCCCTGAAAACTTTTTTCCTTCTTCAATCATTGTGTTGTAAAGTATGAACTGGACTCCAAGGCCAAGGATTTGAGAATATTGCTAGAATGAGTAAATAAATTAGCGAAAATAAGCTTTAAAAGAGGGTTCGTCAAAGCATATCAGAGTTAGAAGTGATGGAAGCCTACCCTCCATAATCAGATTTATGACAGTTTATAATGTAGATCCTGACACACATAGGACCTCGAGCTAGGCTTCGTTCATCAAATGACATACATTATCTGATGAAATAGGAAATAAGAATACTTTCAATTTTCACTTAATGTAGATAAATCTGAGGAGTATCTGAAAAATATTGGGAGTACTGTCATTGAATATCTCATCGCTGCTAACTCGATGACAATGTAATTAGATCTGTTCTCTGAGTAGATGCCCATAAGTCTATAGCCTTCTCGAGTCTTAGATGTATCTGTGCATATTCGTTAAGAGTAAAAGCTTTTAATCAGGCACTCAACTTAATCATACTTTTTTCAGAATAAATTCTAAAAAATCATTGACATCCTTGAACGTCATCCATTCGTATGATAGTGAGATATTTTGCTGATGAGGTTTGAGAGAGCCCAAAAATCTATTATTTGGCATAGTGGCTACTGATCTTTGGAAATATATAAGAAATTTAACTTAAATAAAATATTAAAATACTCAATAAATGGGAGTAATGGCTCAAATTAACTATTTTCTTCAAAATTTTAGGCCATTTTTATGAATTCCAAATTTATGATATTTTTATCTTTTCAACTTTAGTATTTATAACTTCTCAATCATAAAGTCACGATATCCTATGATTTTGTAAATCTGTATTTAAAATTTATTTATCTATATTACCAAAGAGTGGAATAGCCAGGGATCGGCTCTGACTCAAAATGGTCGGGATCATCCGCATTTAGGAAATTTCTAAATAAATTTAATGAGAGGCCTACTTCAAAACCTCGAATGTCACTTACATAATTTCTTTTGTCTCTCCTTCTGGCTTAATTAGCTGATTCTTATTGAATACTGAGTACTCCTAATTTTGTTTTGAATGCTGTTTCCCCATTTATTGATTAGTGTTTAGGCCCTAGTTATAATTTTGATAATGATAGGAAACTCTCTCTTTTTGACTAAAAGATGAAATTAATTTATACTATTTACCCACACCTCTTAATAACACCAGATCGAACTTTCCGCTCACCTATTCACGAATCTATCCTTTAGAATTAAGACTCTCGATGGCTCTAAGATTTGTATTAAAAACTTTAATAACTCTATTTTTATAAACTATTTGATAGAATATAATGTATATATTCACTTTAAAATTAGCACCTGATGGAGGAAGTTTATTTAACTTCATTAGATTCATTTATAATAAATAATAACACGAATTAATCTCTAAAATTTTTGAGTAGTTATTTTATGTTTGCTATTCTGATATATTTATTTCTTTGCTTAAGTCTCTAACTTTAGAAGTCAAAAGCCTTTTAGATTACTCTTTTATAATTATAATCAAATGAAACGTGAATTAATTTCTTTATAACGAATTCCACTTAACTATCTCTTAAGACTTTTCTCGCTGCCCTCAATCTTTATATCTCTTTCCTGGCTTACATGCTTGCTTAACCTTCTTTTGGGCTGCTTCTCCTTGATAATAGAAAGTTCTTAAAGCGGAGTTACTCTTTAAAATTAATCTGCTTCCTCTGTTAATGCAGCCAAGTTCATTAAAACTTGAGCTTAATCTCTATCAGACACCACAAATTATGAAATGATTTTGCTCTAGAGAGGAAACTTTCTCTCACCGTCACTAACTTACTTCTATGATAATAATTATATACAAATTAAATGAAGTCTCAGAAAATGAACTTTTCCTATTGTGCTTTTTCTTAATCTTAAGTAGTTTCTTAGAGTTATCTCGTTAAACAAGTTCCTGGTTTCTCTTGTCTAAAGTTCTTATCTGAGGATTTTAATCACTAACAATGCCATCTGTAGTAGAGTATATAAACTTGCAATCAACTTATTCTACTACATTCAAATATAATTGTGTTTACTAAACAAGCTTAGGATGTTTCTTCTTTGGTCTTTCCTCTGACTGAAATTGATCTGCTTTTTGCTGCTCTTACTTCTCTTTCTTTCCTCTTTCCTTATTGATAAAGAAGAATGAACTTAGGGAGGCATTTATTCGTTTTCTTCGGTCTAAAAATTCTTGCATACAGTTGAAAATTAGGCGTAAAGTTAATTCTAATAAGCTCATTTATATTTAAAATAAGAACACTTTACTCTTAATTCTGCTATTACGAGTATGTTGTTTATTTTTAATATATCTTCTTGATGCCTTAATTATTGCTATCTACTTGATTAGTAGGTGCTTTTATTACAGTAGGAGCAATATTCTAATACTTCTAAAGATGGTTCAGTGTTTTCTTCTTTATCCTAAATTATAGCTCTTGCTTTTTTTCCAAAGATGCCGTCTACTTCTGTTGATATTGATTTGCTCTAAAAATCTTTGAGCATAAATTTAAATTGCAAATGAAGTGAGAGGTCTAACTACCAGAAGATAATTTTACTATTAATGTCTAAACTCCATCTTTAAACTTTAGTTCTCATCCATGGATTTGTACTGAGAGTAATTGGAGTTCCTTGATTAAGTTTAGGACTACTAGTTAGTAGATTTTTAATTTTGAATAAGGGATCCCTCTGCTTCAGTTTAAACGGTGGAGCTAGTCTTCAACTTCAGCTTAGGAATCTTAGCTTATCCTACTTATGAAACGAATCACAAAATAAAAAATATTATGAGGCGGCTTTGCTTGATTGCTCTAAATCATAAAATGGTGTGAAGTTTAGACCTACTTTGGTTTAACTCTCAGGTTTCTAAAGTTAAAATCTCCTCTCTGTATTACCATCTAAACGTTCTTCACTTGTTTAATCATAATTTTAATAGCGAAGCTGATTTTTATAGACCTCCAAGATTTATAATTTATAAGCAAAAAACGTATACATATTATGAATAGATTTCCATGTTTTCATAAGCATGATCATTTTTTGCTTGAAATGAAGTAGTTATGAGATAATTATTTGGCTTTTTCTATAGGTTTTGATAGGATGCTTGTAAGTTTTCTTTTCTTACTGGAATTGATGGGTTTTGATCAACTCCTTATGTTTTCTCTTCCATTTTAGGAATTTAGTTGTCTAAATATCGATTCTAATTTAGATGCTAATTTCCTTCAAGAACCTAGTTATGATGAGAAGGTTTATTTATTAAAAATTTGAGGCTGCTTTGGATAATAACCTTCGAAGTTTGACTCCATCGTTACTTATTTTCTTAATTTAAGTCTCTCAAATCTAAAATTACTCTCTCTTATATAGTTTGAAAGCATTATGAAGCTCATCATGACTATTTATTATTGAAATGATGAAATAAATGTGTGAGCAGTAAAGTCACTTGACCTTATACTTCTCAAAATAGGGTGTGTATACCTGCTCGATGTGGAATTAGTTTCTGGTGAGGATCTTGTAGTAGATGCTGTAGGAGATTGCAAAAATTGCTGAGTAGTATTTCCAATTGGAAGAGGACTTGAACACGCCCACAGACCCAAACACAAACATGCTCATAAATCCTATCATGGATGCTTGAGTTCCGACTAGCTTGTATCTCTCGAACACTAAATTCAAGTATTCTTGGTCTGGCTGAGTCAGTCTAGAGCAGTTCAGGAGTCTCTTCAGTTTTTCCTCCCAGGGGTTTACTCGATCGTATTTCGTGGCCATTATTTTATCTTTATATTATAATTCAAATTAATTGATAAGTATTAAAATGAGGTCAGCTTGTTCGAATCATACTACAGCTAATTAAAAAAGCAATAGCTCCATTAATCTTGATTTGCTGAGAGTTTGCGAGACATTGGAAAGCTCAAACACGAATGACGAAGATAGAGGTAAGAAATAGAAGATGGCCCTGGAAGGATCATTTGCAAGAAGCATTTAAAATCTTTATTAAGAGTCTTGGACACCAATTTTAATTTACAAAAACTTTAGATCTGCTAACATATATCAACTGGGAAAAGACTAATTAGATGAGAGCGCAGCCTAAATATGTTGAGTTTGCAAAGTGGTTAAAAGAGAACGGGGTTATGCATCCTGGCGTTGAATATGCTATTTTGTTTCAGTTAATATAATGATTAATATCCAGTGGCTTTTGGAAGGCATGGATAGCTAATAGGTATGGCCGCGAGTAAGGATATCTACCCGCAGAAAGCTTTTTTGTTCGTCCCACAGAGATTGATTATTTCTGAGATTACTGTAATGAACTCTCCACTTTAGCCTGTGATCCTCAAGCATCCTGAAATCTTCAAGCCTTAATAAAGAGTTGAATTTTGATTATAGATTGAATTGAAGCACCATTTAGATGCAGAGTACTTGGTGATTATAATCTTCATATGGTATGAGCAGTTGAAGGGGGAGAAATCTTTCTGGCACCCCTACTTTCAAATAGTAAACGCTAGTGATTTGCCTATGCTATGGTCTAATGAGGAAATAGAACAACTGCAAGATCAAACACTCCAGAAAGATATTCACGAGTACAGGAATGAATATATCAAGGAGTGGAACCTAGTATACGAAACATTCAAAATAAGTTACATATTAGTACAGGAATGAATGCATATTTTTTAATTCAGAAGGGAGGGTTATGAAGAGTTTTTTCCAGGAATCTCCGACCCTGAAAAGAAGAATGAAGTTCGAAAAACCTTTGACCGCGCCTATCTTTCAGTGGTAACGAGATGCTTCGGCTGGGGTCTTCCAAAAACGAGTGTGATACCTTTCGCTGATTGCATAAATCATCACAATGTGGACTCAACCTATGAGCTGATTCATTAAGATTTTCACCAAGATTCGAAGTGAATCTGAATCTTTATTTTTCCTATTAAGATGAGGAAAGAAAGTAAGGTCCTTAGGTTTACTACACTGCTTCAAAACTAGAGGGAGACTACTCTGACTTCTTTTAGATGATATCACAGAAAGAAGAATCAAAGTTAAATAAAGTTAATTAATTCTTCTTAGAGTCAAAACTAAAGAGTGGAACTGATGATGAAGATGAAGACTCGGAGAGAGAAGAGACAGAGTCTACAAATGGCACTTATTCTCAGGGAAGTGTCCAAGTGCAGCCTTATTAGGATTCTTATGAGCTTAAATATGGAGCCATACTTATAATTTGAGCTTAAAGATAAGAAGATGTCATTACCAAACGGAAGAAAAGCATGGCCGAATAGAACTTAAAACCAGATGGCGAAGATATTTAAGAGAAAACAAGTTTTGAAAATGCGTTTGAAGGAAATAGAGGAGAGCAAGTAGAGAGAAGTTTGGGACTTAGAATATCTCACTACTTCTGATGAAGAGGATAATGACACAGAAGAGGATATACCGCAGCATTCTGATATCAAAGAAAGATCTTATAGTTTGCTTATTTTAAATAGCATTCTTCGGATTCAGAAGAAGAGAATGAAAAAGAGCAAGAAACTTTAGATCATCTACAGAAGAAAAAGCACAGGACCAACAAAAAGTCTAAACCACCAAAGCCTAAAGATGTGGTCTACAAGTTAAATTATAAATAATTACTACATAGCAATTAAGATATCAAAATTGTTTAATAGAATAAGATTCAGACTTACAGAAACGAGATCTTTAAGCAAGACTCCTAAAGTTGAAACACTGGAAAGAATAGTTTAAGAAATTCAACTAAGACAATGAAGTGTATGATGTTGACGACAAAATATATCCATCTTAACTAATTTGAATGACTAATTGTTATTTTTGCACAGACGAAAATTTCGATTGGTGGAGTTACTTTGACGATAGAGTGTATTTTGCTATGGGTGCAAAGTTCAAAACTTTCTATAGAAAAGGAGATTAGCTTTTCAATTGCTATGGCCTGAGAAATAATCGGTTCTTGTTGATTAACTACGGGTTCTGTCTTCGAAACAATAAGTACAACAGTCTTGCTTTCAAAGTGTTCATCAACTATAATAGCAATAAAACTGAAAATGAGACTTCAAAAAACACGAAGAAAATAACTCCTATTCCAGATAAATAGAACAAAAACTCAGCCAACTGCTCTCCATTAAAAGAAAAAAGAGAGGCGGAGTTAGAAGGAGAAGATTAAACGGATAAAAGTAAGAATATGTAGAATAAAGAAGGAGTAATTTCAACTAGAGACTAAAGAGGGGAAACAGAGGAAGATTGATCTTTATAATAGGGTTTCAATTTTTTTATGTTTTATTAAAGATGAAGAAGAAGAAGACTCTTCCAATAGTGAGGGGTCTGAAGTTGAAGAGGAGGAAAAGCAAGAGAAGCCTACTAGTCAGCATGTTAAAATCATTAAACTTAAGAGAGAAAAGCTCAGTGAAGAGCTTCTTTAATACCTAAGGACATCTTTAATGTTATATTATCTTTATCATAGTCTTCATTTCATTCATGTTTTCAGAGAAGTTCAGAGATCACAAAGGAAATTTACTGGCTTCAAGTCCTGTAGATACAAAGTTCGAGCTGCAAGTTCTATCAATAGCAATTGGTTTGATGAGTAATATGCTAAATACTAAGTTCCCCACAACTTTAGCGGATGATAAGAAACAGCTCGAGGAAATTTAGGCAAGCGAAAATTATAGGCTGAAGTTGGTTCATTTTAATTTCTTTATAAGCATTTTTTCTTTGGCCCTTATACATCGTATAAACTAAAAAGAGATCTTGTCAGATTAGATTCGCTTACTGCGGATTCTTTTAAGGATAATGAGCAGAGTATCTTAGGGAATGAGTTTGAAGGATGCCTACTGTTTGCGAGTTGAAGATTGCGGAGAGTCAGAGACTGATGAAGAGCTTACTTTCCTTAACAGAGTTAGACTAAGAAAGTAAACAATTCATATTTTCTAACGAAGATAAAGCGACTATATTTATATGAATTTAAGTTTACTTAAGGGAGTTTAAATATTACCAAGCTTACAACAAACGCCTGGTGGAAATTAATAATCTAATTGATTTAATAAACTAGTGAAAAACGATACTAAACTTTCTTTCATGCTTATCAAAATAGTGATTATAATAATTAAATTGATGAATCATTAACCAATAAATTAATAGATACCCGCAAGCCAAAGCAACTAGAGAGCAATTAATGGTTTCTCTTCTTCCACTGCTAAAAGCTTGGAGTCTTCTCTTAATTTTAGAGAAGTAAGGTTCACATCTCTCGACTCTGAAGACCTTGAAACTAATAGTGCAGGCTCTATCAATAAATCTTTCGAATTTTAGAAAAGTCAATAATGATCAAATTTAAATAGGTTTCTCTTAAAAAAAATTTAATATTTTTTAGTTGCGAGTATTAGTAGTTAAATTCAATCTTTAAATCTTTATATTTACTTGAACATTTTTGAAATTCTATTTCCAAACTAGAATGTAATACTTTAGAATGAATACTTTAAAGTATAAATTGATTTTAATCTATGAATTAGTTCAAATTTGATTATTTCTCATTAAAAAAGAAGAAATTAATGAAATTTAGTTAAAGGTAATAAATTATTCCCCTCATACGACAATTTATTTTTAAAGTTAACTTTAATCTTTTTAAATGTATAATAGTAGCAGAAAATTATTAGAAGAAGGAAAAAATCAAGACCATTAAATACAAGTCCAAACTATTTCTCCAAGAAAGAAAATATTTTATTCTCTATTTTAATAAAAATAGCCAAGTAAAACTTAATTCCACATTCTGGAAAGAAAATGAGGATAATGGTTTTGTCTTATTATCAAAGTAAACACACTTTTCAAATGATGCTTTGAAAAAACTTACTTGCAAGAAGTTCAACAAGATATTAAGGTACAATTAGCAAAACAAAATATTATAGGAAACTAGGTTTTAATAAAATGGACTAGTTTAGAATGTAGAGAAAATATAGAATGATATTCTAAGTGAAAGGAGTGGCTAATTATAAGATTAAATAGAGATTAATTGGCTGATTCTTCAAGCTGAAAAAGAAAGTTCAAATGATAAAGATAGTGAGAGAATGAGCTTTTGCATTAAACTTAAAGTTAAAAAGCAAGAAAAGATAATCGAAAGTATTTGCAGATTATTACTTCAAGTCACCTAAATGCAAAGAAGTGAAAATAATAAAGAGAGAGATATTAGCCATCTTAGCTAGAAATAAGAATTGTATTAAATAGCTCATTAGTAAACATAGCTAGATATGATAAAGTTAAATCTTTGAAGTGCTTTGTTGATGGATTGATTGTAAATTCATCATAAAAATGGCTTAATCTTAATCCGAAAGCAAAAGAGAGTGCTTTGCTTTTGATTGAATAAAATGAAAATGAAGGTTTATAGCAACCATTAATCTCAATAGAATAAAAATTTCCTTAGTCATTGAAAGCTGTTGTAGCTCAATACTTATTTAAAAATAAATGTTTATACTTTAAGAGAGTAAAAATGATGAAGAGATTCTCAAATATAAAAAATGATGAAGGCTGGTACATAGGCTCAAATAGGTGGGATGCAATTTGTTTCTAGCCCTCTAAGAAAATTAAAGTCTATGGAATAGGAATCTATGAGCCTTTGCCGCTTTAAAATGTCCCCGAAGATTAATGATTCCTCACTCTTATAAATATTTTTAATTGTTACTCTTAACTACAAGTATGTCATTGAAGACAAAAGTGGCGAGTTTATTTTTGCAAGTGAAATAATCCAGGAGCAAGTTTGGATACCATTAGGGACAAATACTCAGCAGAATCATATTTTATTTTAGATTAAAGATTTTAATCGATGTACGATAGTCTTCATCATTTTGAAGATCATATACTTTGGTACAAATTTCAGAGCATCTATTATATAAAAACGAAAGTTATTTGTTGATGAATCTCAAGTGGGGGTATTATTGTGAGAGATAACTAGAGATTGAACATATAGATATGCATGCAGGCTCCTCACCCTACTCATTTAGACCCTCACGACCCTAGTTACACGAATCCCAATAACAAATGCTACTTTTCAGAGACTGGAAAGGAACTCTGCGTTGACTAAATCAACCCTTTAAGTAATGAGGATATTCAGGATAGAGAAATTATTCTCTCTGAAAAAGATGGGAAAAAAGAGATAGTCTTGAACAAAGAATCATGGATTGAGGTAGCTACAGGAATAGACGATGATAATTGCCCTAAAAGAAGATAAAATTTTGTTAACCTAACTAAGAGCAGTTAAAATAAGGAGGAAGTTTATAAAGTTAGTTATTGCAGTTTGGTTGATGGATAAGAAGGAGCTATTGTGAAAATTTAAAATTAGATAAAGACATCTGATGAAGAGATTCAAATTAAGGTTTTAGATTCTAAATATAGCAATAATAGCACAAAAGTTAATAGGGGTATCATACCTGGGTTGATTTATGAGATATTCGATTAATGAATTAAAAAGAAGATAGCTAAAAAATATTTCTGATAACAGAGAAGCAAAAATAACAAAAAGTTTAGAGAATTATTAAATAAAAGTTTAATTCACGTGATTTCACAATATATATCATCTAAATTTGTCACTTAAATGTTTTTATCCTTGCACTTTTCACTGCTTTTTTGGGATCTGCCTCTTTTCTTGCTTTATCATATAATTAAGAATTTGAAATATTGTTTGCTTATGATGGCTGTTTAGTAGCGCTTTCTCCACCTTTTACAGTACTTGTCTTATTGGATTAACTTCCATCATAGTTATCAGTGTGAGTATTAATCTCGCTTCCATCATTAGATTCACTACCTTCGACTCCTTCGCCTCCTTACATCATCTCATCCTTCATCATGAGTTCTTATTACTATAGTTCATACAGCCTAATCTGCTCCATCTCCTCTAGCTATTTCTTCCTTATTTATTCTACAAATATAAAGTTAATTAAAATTAAAGAGCTCTTAAAGTAAATAACCTACCTTTAATTTCCTTCTCATCATCAGGATTGCAATAATTTTGTGATAATTATGATTATCGCATTTTATAATTTAGGATTGAGAGGGAAGATCTAATTCTATCTGACTCTATTTCTGCAGGTGGGGCACTCCAGAGTTTTCTCCAACCATTAGCTCCAACAGCTATGACAGCACAAATGCTTGCACTTAGAAACGTATAGGTTCCTATAACATAAAATATGATATTATAAAAAAGAAGTTACTCTTTTCCGTAGCAGATAACACAATAAATTGATTCTTGGTCATCTTCCTCCGCTTCATCTATAGCCCCATCATCTTATCCTTCCTTTTTTATAACTGGTTTTGCTTTCTTTTTAGTCTTTACCTCCTCTTCATCATCGCTTTCTAATTACAAAACTGGATTCTCTTCCTTAAGCTTTGATCGCTACTTTCTTCTCTCTTCCTTATCTAGCTCTTGTGATTCTTACTCTTTTTAGTTAGCTTGAGATCTTAAGGAAGCTTCAAAAAGATCAGCTATGCTTGGATCTTCAGACTTGACCTTGCATATTTAGACTTGCATTAAAGCCTGATGCTGAAGCAACAGAAGAACTTATCTTTTAAGCACCACTTGACTAAATTCTATAGTAAATTTGATTAGGAATTGATTAGGGAGTTTAGTATTGAAGTTGATTATTGGACTGTCTTAGAAATAAATCTTTTTCATGTTAATCAGAATGTTCTGAGATATCTTGAGGCTATGATTCTGACTCCATTATCAGAGGGTAAAGATCAGGTTAAGATGGAATCTAGTGCAAATTAGAAAGTTGAGGAGGCCTAAAAAGAATACTCTATTCTAGTTCTTCATCAAGTTTAGAGTAGCTTTAAGGTTAGACATCTTCTTCCTCATAAGTTTTAATCCCATCATTTTAACCAGATACTTTCTCCTATTTACTGATAATTTAATCATAATCATGGACCCTAAAGTTATCTTCCTGAACTAAATCATCATCATGAATAACACCACCATCATCACCTCCTTTTTCAGGCTTTGATTATTTCTGAACAGAGATTCCATTCTGCTTTTTAATCTTGAATTTGATTTTAGAGCTGGATTTGATATTAGCTTGTGATTAAATTGGCTTGATGGGGAGTAGGATTTGAAAAAGAGTTGAGTTTTTGATTATGATGATGATAAGGATGAGATAATTACTTTTAAGCTAGGAGCATCTGCTTTTCTTTGAAGACTGCTTTCAAAGCCTCTTGCTTGGAAACTATGTTTTGAGGAGGGTACAGCTCTTCGTAGAGAGGAAGAAACTTTCGAACCAGACAGCGGTAATCTTCTCTCCACTAACGAGTGATGAACTGAGCTGTCTCATTTAACAGCTTCCTTTTGAGATCATAGTGTTCATCAGGAGGTGTGAGCATCTAATTGAATAAAGCTTGCTTTGCATTTATGTTGGGGAGCTTTTCCATTAAATTCATCTAAAAACGTAATGAGATTAATAAAAGATGATATTAAAAGGACTTGAATAGATCTTACATTAATCTTAGCATTGAAGAATATCTAAACTAGTTCGATAGTGAAATCATCAATCTTCTCGATCTTGTTAGCTTTGAGTTTCTTGATCAGCTCTTTGTATTTCTCTTGTTCATCAACCTTAAGCACTTGTGCAACTTCACTCAAGTAGATAGTAGGTAACTTATCTTGGATGAAAATGGACTTGACCTGCTAGTTATTTTTCTTCTCTTCTATCCTCCTCTTGTAATTAGTGCTTTTTCTAATCTGCTTCATCCACTTGAAATGCTCTTCATTGAATTAAGGACCTTAAGATTAGCTTTAAGAGCCGCCAGGAAAACCTTAGCTACCTGCAAATCCTCTTGATGAGAATGAGCCTTGGGATCCCTATACTAGGTCTGTTCCTCCTAAAGACTAATTTGCGGACGATGACTGGTCCAAGCTTACTAAATTTCCTCGCTTTGAGAAAGGGTTTCCTTTGTTAAAGAATCCTCCCTCTGGGACTCCTTATTTCTGACCCGAAAACTGATTAGGCTATCCTCCGGGACCACTCTGATTTCCATTTCTGTTGTTGTTCCAGAACTTCCTCTTACCATTTCCATTATAGTACATATTCATTCCTACACCTATCTTCTATGCATCTGTCTCCTGCTTTTGGCGCTTATATTCCTCATACTTGCGTTTTTTGCTGTTGTTAAAGAATTGCTTCTTGACTAAATCGTAATTACGATTGGGTCTTATTCCCACCCAGCTAACATTTTCTTCGTCAATGGGAGCGGGCAATTTTCTAACTATTTCTTTGTTAGGCTTGAGTCCAAAGAATGAATCTGTCGCAGATGCATTTTTATTCTGCTGCATCTTATCCTAAGGCTTCATTTGATTTGCAGCTTATGCGATGGACTGTTGCTAAGCTGGAGCTTAATCTTGCTTTTAGTTGTTTGGAGCCATACTCTGACTATCTTTTTATCCTGCCGATGGGTCTCTGTAGAATTGATTTTTGCTGGATTCCATACTTATCTCCGAGAGGGTAGTCTAAGATTTAGGAGGTAAATTTCAAATTTGTATTACATAATATACTCAAATCAATTAGAAATTAGCATTATTCTCCTAAAGATTTCTTGTTAAGATTTTTCAAAATGATAGTGAAGGATTGTCCAGTTTAAAGTCAATTCTATTTTCTAAGATGTATTATTGATTTTCATCGATTCTGAAATTGATAAGTTTCTCCATATCTCCAGAGTGACTTCAAGAATCTCAAATGAATATACAGAGATAATCTAAATAATAGTGAAACATGATTCTAATTTTTTTGAATTTATATTAAATAAGCTTATTGCAAGTCTCCTCTAGTAAGTTAACCAAGGTCTCTTCTGTTTTCTCCCTTTCTCCTCTCTCTACATTTATCTGCTCTTTCACTTTAGCAATTATCTCTTTTAGCATCTCAAGCATAGCCTCTTCTTGTTCTTCTCTCGCTCTCTTTTCCTCTACTATCTCCTAATGCACTCTTCCGAATTCTTCCTAGACCTGCCTGACTAGCAGCTGCTCTGTCTATTCTCTCTCGCTCACTCCAATTCTAAGGGACTCATAGAGACTGGGGATATCTTCCTCTAGGTACCGTTCTAGTGTCTACACTATCTGTCCACTCTCTTACGCCTCCCTCACTATTTCTTACTACACTAAGAGGGCCTTCTCTTGAATCTGTCTGCGAAGTTTACCCTCGCTTTCTTCCCTTGTACGCATCTCTTCGCCAATTAGAGCACCAACTTTCTGCTATAAACCCTCCAACTCAGAAGCCTTTTGTTATAGTAGTTCGTCTCTAGCTGATTACTACTACTCTATTTGTGATTCTAGCTTGATGAGTTGATCTTTTAGAAGAGTAAAGCGCTTGCTGGAGTTATCATAGGTATCCTGGAAGCGAGAGTGAAGAGTGCGGAGTCTATGTTCTAATTTCTCAAACTGAGTTTGCTTTTCACTCTGCATGTTTTTCTAAAGAAATGGTATGGATCATATTCCCAGAATAAAATGGCTCAAAGCAATTAAACTGCATATCGTTTATTCAGCACTTACCTGTAGATTATTCAAGCGTTCAGAGAGCTTGTTTATTCTGTCAGTAGTTGCAGTACCGTTTGAAACTATAAAATATTATTATCTCTCAGTAATAGAGTAGCTCTAAAAATATTGGAGCGTTGAATTTTTGACTCACTTGAAGAGGTATTCATATTTGAAATCAACAGCCTTTGTAATTCAAATTATAAATTAATCTGCTTCTTACTCAATTATAATACCTCATTATTATAATATTCATTTAATGATAGCCTCACACTCAACAAAAAGTCTTTTCTCAAAAGCTTCACTAGCACAGAATCTATAATCTACTAAAAATAACTCACTAGCTTCAGTGGTCCGTTGAGGTTTCTATTTCAGCTTAGAGAAGTCATAGCGTAATTTGGATTTTCCTTTGAACCTTGGTTACAATGAGCACTTCCAGTATCATTCCTAATACCTCTCAGTAAGTACTAATTTTATTTCTAATTGAATTGTAGAGAGGCAGTAAGTTGAAGTTGATGCTCAAAGGGAGAATGCTGAAGCGTATGTTTGTTAGCAGTTATCAAGACCTGCTTAGAGCTATTGCAAATGACAACTATGAAGCAATAGAAGATCTGTGCGAGTAAAATCTTACTCTTGAACTGGCTGCAAAGATCTATGAATATGAGAAGAACCACCAAGTGCAGTTTAGAATACTTATAGGAATTATTTGAATGTGATATGATTATGCTATTTTAACTTAACAAAGACAAGAGTTTGATAGAGGCGGAAAAGGAGGCAGCAAGCAGAGTAAATGATCCTGCGATGGGGCTAACACAGAGACAAGTCAAGGGTTCTAAAGTTCCAATATTGTAACCTCAGAAGTTTATACTATCATGGTTTGAATTAAGATAGACTTTCAGGTGAAGATTATAAACCACTTTTGGGTGGGGAATATGAACATAGATAGAGAAAGCAACCCTACTCTCAACGAGTACAGAATGATCTAGAAAGGCCTCAACAAAATAGAGTATGTAGAAAAGAGCCTGCTTGACGAGTAAAATGATGTGGGGCAAATGAAAGAAGAATAATTTCAATGCTTAATTATTAATTATTGGAAATGAACGAGAGGGAGATTTTGGACTAACTACTTGCAATTGAAAACATCTTACCTCACAGATGAGGAGCTGGGGAAATTGACAAGCAAGACAGCATCTAACCTTAATACACTCAAGAAAAAAATAGTTCAAAATTAGAATGATAACAAGCAAGAGATCATTCTATTGTTCAAATTATATGCTCCTATCTTTTTTTTTTATCACAATTTAGACTATCAAGCAAATAAAGGAAAGAGAAAAGTTCAATGGTTCAAATTTTGTCCAGAGCCAAGCAAAATTGGCCTTCAAAGATCTCATGGATAGGGAGTATAGGCTATTCAAACTCTACAAGCCTCAAGATTTATTGGAAGATAAAGATCCTGAAGAGGCTCTAAAACAACAGTGGAGATATCTATTTACTTTCACTAATTAATTGTTAATAGATTGATTAAGAGAAATTGAGAAAAAGAGGAGCTGAATACTTAAAAGAATTGCAGGCAGAGGCTGAAAAGCAAAAGGAAAAATAAGGAAACTCCTCCTCTCAAATTTCTAAGTTCGAGTATTTTAACAAGGAGCTGCAGAAAACTGACTTGTTTAAGTTCGTCCTCATATTTTGTCCTGAGCTATATTCGAAGTATATAGAAACAGAGATGAACATTCCAAAGAATGAAGATTAAATCTAATTAAAGAAGGAGTAAGAGGCAGAGTTGGAAAGATAGAAAGCGAGATTCTCAGCTGGAAGAGCTTTAGGAGAATTATAGAAAAGCGAAGATAGATCTGAGGGGAAATCAAATAAGAAGGGACTTGATTGCAAGAATCGCTGCAAGACTTTTCAAGTTCAACTAAAACAGAGAGAGTCAAGAAGGACAGCTTATCGAAGTTTTTGATGTTCTGATTTATCAATAGGATCTTAAAATCTTTTGAAAGTGATTCTGATTAGTAGCAAATAGCGCTTGCAACTATTCCACTTACCAACAGGTTCAGACTTTCTAGCAAATCCTAGTTTATCTCCCTACATTCCAAATATGGACTTCAAATTCAACTCAGGGAGTATGTAAAATCCAGACTCTGTCTATCAACTTGATGTTGACAAGAGAATTTATGATGTCTCAGATCCAGAATATGTGCAGACTCACTGCTTCAGGTTTGAAATAGAGAGAGGTAAAAGAAGAAGCTCAGATGGGGAAACTCTAACACTCAGTCATTATTAATTAAGTTAAAAATCTCTTCCTTATAGTTCATTAGGATTCAAGATTACAGATATTGACTTTTACTTGAATGGGAATAGACATGCAAGGGCCTCAGCTGATAAATTTATCGGAGAAATAAACTCAAATGAGAAGGAGAGTAGAAAACTGTGATACTCACTTGCATTAAATTATGAATGAGTTTTGTAAATTAATTATCCTATCAACTTAAGGGAGATGAGTAGATAAGTTATTTAAGAAAAGTTAATGATAGAGATGTTGCAAATGGGATTAGATTTGAGAATGATTTGTGTTAAAATTATTAGTTAATATTTAAATAGTTTTGTTACTTCTCACTGCTGCTGTAGATGAGGTGTTCGCCCCCAGCCTCATCTCCTCAGCTTGAGATTTAACTGACATGCATGAATCACTCGCTGGCAATGCTCAGAAATCCTCTCTGTCGAGGAGCTCGTTGCATTTCTTGAGAATAACGTTTCTGGCGTAACCTAGTTCGTACTGCTCTCCGACGTTGCACATGTCGAAGAATTTCTTGTTGTGCAAGATGTATAGACTCTTGTGAAATTAAATAAGGTTGGATGATGAGTCAAATAAGCATTTTTTAAATTGAATATATCTTGGCTCTGTAAAGATAGGTAGCAGCGAAGACTGGGGCGAAGGGCCACATCACGAACTTCTTGACCATGAACATTCTTATGATGCAGGCAACATCTGCCACTGCGAATGCATCAGCAGCGGCTCTGACATTCACGTCGTAGTAGTACTCTCTTCTTGCGACGAAGCTCCAGTCCTTTTCAATTGCAGTCTTATACTCGGAGGGCTTCTTGTGGAGGATGTACTTTGTGAAGAAGGCTTGGCGAAGTTCAATTGCGGTTTGGTGATTGGCAGGCACGCATCCATAGCGTCTATTGAGCTCGTTGAAGTAGTCATTGGCTGAGGCTTCGAGCTTAGCTCTCAAAAGAATGGACATCTTACGATATTTCTATAGTTTATTATATTATCTTTTATTAATTTTCCTTCAAATTATAATCTCTCCTTCCTTTAAGATGTCTGTACTTAGAATCAAATTATAATTTGGATTGTTCGTTTCAAAATGGAAGGTGGATCAAGCATCGATCATAACTCACTTGTTCCTCTGTAATGTAAGTTCCCATTTAATAAGTGAGATTGTAATTGCTTGTATAGAAAACATGGATTAGTTCACAGAGGGGAGTGCAAATGAATTAGCTAAGAGTCAATAGAGCTTCCATGGACAAAATTAAGGAAACAACAGAATATCTGTCAGATCTCATGTCAATGTTTTCCAAGTAATATTATAATTCTTATGCCTTAATTCTCTAATAGAAATACGATTTCTCAGCTGTGAAAGAGCAAAAGATAATGGAAAGACTCCACAGAGCTAATGACTGCATAGAGATCAATAATTTTGAAGGCGCTCTAGTTGAGTTCAACAAAATCATATTCTATGACAAAAACAGTAAGAGAATTACTCTTCGAAGGTTAAATCAATTTTTAGTACCTGAAGTGTATGCAGAAAGAGCAGAAATCTATATCAAGCTGTGCGATTTCTCGTCAGCTATATCAAATTTCAAGAAGGCCATTTCTCTTAAGCACGTCCAGGAATGGGAAATAAAACTCAACTAGCTGTTTTTTATGAAAGGACTTACTTTAATAGAAGAAGGATATTGTAACGACGCTCTTAACTTGGTCTCATAACTCAACTCAGACGATATCTAATTCATCTATCTAAAGTAAACAAATATAAATTGCTTTACAATATTCATAGAGCCCTCGCCTATATCAGAGCAGGCAACAAGTAATTAGCCTTTGCAGAGATCGAGAAGTGCTTGGAAAGGGATCCATACAACGTAGAAGTGATGATTTTAAAGGGAAAGCTACTTTGGAGTATAGACAAGATAGAAGAAGGAAATGAGATGTTTTGGGCAGCACATGCAGTTGATCCTGATCATCACGAAATTGTGGAGTTTCTCTCCATCATGAAGCCTCGCGCAGAAGAATTTTACAAGAAGGCTACTAAATTCATCTTTGAAGGAAACAAAGTTCTTGCCTTTGAGAATATAAAGAAGGGTTTGGAGATGTTCCACGATATGTCCAAATTACTTCTTTTTAAGAGCTAGTCTCTACAGGTAGCAAAGAGATTTCGAGCAAGCACTTAACGACTTAGAGAAAGCATCTAAGTTTATGTTTGCAGAGAAACTAGAGAACGATGTAAAGACTTAAATAGGATTGACTTACAACGATATGGGAACTAACCTTTTCGCAAAGCATAAATATCATGATGCAGTTACCATTTTCAATGAGGCTCTTAACTTTATGCCCTAGGATCCAGGCATTTATATAAACAGAGGAGATGCCTATAGAGAGCTCAAGAAATTTAACTTGGCTCTTTCAGACTACCACTACGCTTTGGATTTAGGTGGCGAAGAGAGAATGATAAAGGCCCGACTATCTCTGACTCATTATGCTCTAGGAGCACAGTGCTTTAATTAGAAAGATTATGAAGGAGCGAATATAGAATTTTCAAGAGCCATTGACTACTTTGATAAGAATCCAGAATACTATGTTAACAGAGCCAGATCTTGCGTGGAGTTAGGCCTAATTGACAGCGCTTACAGTGACTTGCAAAGATGCATCTAGCTTGATCCTACTCACGATATGGCAAACGCACTCATCTAAAATTTCAACAGAGACAGAAAAATAACCTTGTAAGTGGATTATTGCACCTTTTTTTCAACTTTAATCTTAATGCTTACAGTTAATTATAGTGCTGGGAAAAAGTTCATCAAGACTATTTGAAAGTTTCTGTATTTAAGAAATGCAAAAAGATTTAACTATATTGCTTAAGAGTTAACAATATATCAGGTTAAAAGTTTGTATAATCAGAATCTTAAAAATAGTCTTTCATTAACTATAGGTGTTTTTTAATAAACTTAAATATTTTAAACAATCTTTCTAAATGTTTCACTCTTAATGCCTTTTATTTATTGGAGAATGTTGCTAGTTGCTTGGATGATTCAAACTTTTATTTAAAACATGAAACATAGGATGAATAAATTGTGAGTTAGAAGCTAATGTTTGAAAGTGGGTTGTAGCTGTGTTACTTTGATTAGAACCATGAGACCTTGGAGAAATCTTGGCTTCTTGGAACCTATTCCCACTTCCGTCAACAGCTAAGTATTTGTATCTCTGCAATGCATCCGAACTAACTAGAGGTTAAAGGTTCACCAACTGATTTGAGTTAGTATCTCCTTTACCAAAATGATTGGCGAGCACCTCACTGCTCATTAAGTTTTGGGGTAAAACTTGATCAAGGGAACTTTGCTTGCTGGAGTTATTGAAGAGATTGTTTTAAGGGGATCCAGGATTAGCGAAGGCAGTTTTGTGCTTTTAATGATGTTTACCTTGGTCAGATGAATACTGATTTTTTAAATCTATTTTCTGTTTTAGATCGATAGCTTCGCTCTGCATCATCTTATAAATGCCATTAATTTTTGAATCTACTATTTAATTATAGGACTCAATCCTAACCCTAATACTTCACTCTCGAGTCTTTCAAATGAGGAATTAAGTCTGGGTCTGCTTTCTCTACTTTCAAGATCTTCCTAGATCACTTTCTCAGATATGATGTTGCTCGCTCTAAATAAATTCAAGCAAAAGGTTAGTATGTAATAGTCTTGGGTTTCTCATGCGTTAATAAAAATCATCTTCCTCTATCAATAAAATCTCCTCTGTTTGAATGTGGATTGCTCCCATGTCAGAGCCATGCATGTTGTTATGGCATATCATTTGTGAGGTAGTTCCAACTGAATTTTAATAGGAAAGACCCAGAGTAGATTACTAGAGGCCTCCTTAGCCATAAGTTTGAAGATGGTTCGAAGAGAGAGCAGAGGGCTTGAAGAATTTCGGGGTGAATCGGAAGTCGCTCTTTTCTAATTAAAATATTATTAAAAAATTTAATTATAGATGCTTTTCTGAAGGATGTAAAGCTTGATTAACTATTTGCTGTAGATGTTAAGTTGTATTTAGGCTTGCGTTTTGTGGTAGATCCTCGCTTTGAGTGATCTGCTGCTAACTTCTTTTATTGGCTACAATCTATTAGTGATAACCTTGGAGGTAAGGTTACTAATCTGACTCTCTATTCGAAATTTACCCGATCTTATCTATCTTTATAAAATCATAGTATGATTAAAAATTTCTATGCTGATGTTAAAGAGTGAAGAAGCTTGCAGTGTCAGCTCTTTAAGACCTCTTAATTTGACCTAACTCTGCTCAAAAGTTGGTTTTGTGTCTTCTTCTCTCTATTGATCTATACGTTAAAAACTATGGTAGTTTAGTAAAGGATCTTTGGAGATATTCTTTTGAAATAGCAGTGACTTCTTTTTCTTTAAAGTTGCGTTAGAGTTGCCGTTCTTCAACTAAGTCGGAACCTTAGCCATTTGATTGAGTATTTTATGGGCCTATGCAGCTGAGGGGCTTTTGATGGCAGTCTGCTAACTCCCAGTAGTTGCAGTTGCTTGACCTATATTCCTGCCAGTGATGGTCTTTTATTGGAAGCCAAAGGGCCTTTAGAGACTTTGGCTACTGGAGGATGGAACAAAAATGTCTTAAATTTATAAGAATAAGATGCTTAAGTTCTCGACTTTGTGGCTCTTGTATCTTCTTACTTGACTATTAAAAATTAATGATATTTTTCATTAAAATTTGACTTGGAATTGCTGAACGAACTTCGATCTGCTTTTCAATAATTCTAATTTATCAGCAGGGACCAAAACTTCCTTACTTTTTAAGGCTTGCTCTTATCTTTCCAGGTATCCTACTTTTATTTTTAAAAAATAATAAAAAACTTTAAACTTGCTCTTGCTTTGAAGCAAGAAACTTTTAATTAGGAGTCTGGGATGGCTTTTTCAAATTTTTATCCTCTAATGGATTAATCTAACTTTCTTACTTTAGTGGTATTAAAATTCATTTAATCTCTTCTAAAATGTTGCTAATTCTGTATTATTCTAAAATTTAAAGACAAATAAATTCCAAATTTTAAGAATCTTTTTTTCATTTTAAATAATTTGCGAAGCTAAATTGTATTTATATTTTTACATATCGACTTGTTTACTTTTTGATTTTCAATGGCAATAATTTAAAAAATAATTTCTCTCTCTTAATTAATAATTTTATTTTATAAATTAAAGTATGATTTGAGTGAATCTTTGTGGGAATGGCTAAGTTGTTTATTAAACTTGGACTGATTCATAGAAATAAGAGTCCTTTTCATCTTCTCCTTAGATATCTCCCTCAATGTATTCCTCTACTAAATCTTCATCGTCTATAAAAGAACACCATAGAAATGAAAGAGTACCTCTAATTTCAAATTAAATCTAACTCTTTGCTCTCTACCACAACAGACTGCTTTCTTTGAGACTCACTCCCTCCAAATATAAGTTTTTTACCCTGGCCTTCGCCAATCCCAATTGTATGTCTGCTTTTCTTCTCTGAATTCTGATTTGTTGATGCTTTCAAAGCTGAGATCTAAAACTGGAAAAGTGGTTGCTAGTTCAATTTGTGCTGAGGAGACTTGAAAGCAAATCCATTGGCACCTGCTTTTGGGTTATTAGTTTATAAGTTGATATCATATTTATTATTGACTTAAAACTCTTAGGTGTTGCTCTTCTTATTTACAGGGTTTAAACTTTATGATGCCTAATGTCTGAATTACCGCTAAACTTATAAAATATATTGCACTCGCATTTTAAACTTATCCTTAGGGAGCAAACTTATTTTTATAATCTTAGACTCTTTCATCTTCAATTGTCTCGCATGCTTCTGCTTCATCGTTATCTATGGAGTTTGTGGGAGAGTGATGAAAGATTATCTTTGCGGTTTGAGACCTGCCATTCAACTACGCTTATGCTCTTGCTCCAATAAAATTGAGTTAAAAGAGTTAAAAGATGAGTCCATTGTTTATGTTGGTAACTTGGTTGGAAATAATTTGTCGGCCCTTGATATTCTAGGATTGCTCAGCTATGCTTTACTTCTGTCTGAGAGTATACTGACTGCTATTGTGGATTACCTCCTAAGGTTTGGGCTGAATAGAGGCTGTCCTCTATTTTGGATGGGAACTAATCTCTTTTCCGAAGAAGTGCTTCGTCACTTAGTCAAGGTAGCTTCCATAAAATTATATCTGAAATCAAAGAAAAAAACGAAATGACTCTATCTACACTTTGATATAAGAATGGAGTATTAAAAAGATTAATGGTTCCAAGTTGAGTGATCGGACTCTAGGAATTTGGAGTGTGAAGACCATGGCTCTGTCGTGGTTAATTTGCACTTATCTTCGGAATAGTGGTGAGTTGCCCCTCAGAAGACTCTCTTGACAAAGTCATGCAACATATATACATGCATTATAAGGAAGAGAGTTAAACTCTTTTTAATGCTTAGATTTGTGTTCTCAACATCTCCTTAGGGTGGAGCAGTGCCGACTTGCTCATTGATTGGCGTTGAAGAGCTCTTCAAATAGCTGAGTAGAGAACAGTTTTCCACCACCGAAGACCTCAGAGAAAATTTCAGCTTCATGTTTGTTTTTGTAATTTCCACTTCAAATCAAAATAATAATACTAATATCCACAAAATACATTTTGAATAAGATAATTTATTTTACCAAAACATTATTTGGAGATTCTTGCAATAACTATAAGCTGCTTTCAAAGACTTAAAATTGGAATAATCGAGGAATACCTATCAAAAGTGCAAGTACTAATTATATAAACTTTCAAAATCCACTCTGCTTTTTTAATAGAGAATCTATCACTATTTAATAATTAGAAGAGTCGCCTCTATCGAAAGCGAGAGAGCAGATAGATTATAAAGGAGACCTTAATATTTTGATCATAAAGATAAAATTCTACAAGGAGAAGCAATCTCATTAAAATTAATAAATTGATATAATAAATTAAATAATGGATTCCATTCTTGAACTCGATAAATCAGAGATCAGAACTCTCAGAGAGTAAATCGGCCAAAACTAAGAGCTATTTATGCAGAATGCACCTCTCATCTTTGAAGATGCATTCCACCTTATTCTCTCTTCAGGGGCAAAGTCTGATGCCTTCCATCTCATCAAGACTCTAATTTCTTCATTTAATGTTTCATAATTGAAATAAGTTACTCTAGCTGATCCAAATAACTAAAACGCTGATGCATTGAACTCTCTTTACAACGTAGCTCTCGTAATTTGCACAAGTATCTTCCGCGTTAATCTCAAAGGACAAGAGGAATTCTCTCATTAGTTATAAATTTTATATCGTTTGCTCCTCTCATATAATAGAAGAGCTGGGACTTCGAGCAAGAGCAGCAGACATGCAAAAGATCTTCTAGAATGCTTATCTGAAAAGAATTGAGCAGATGGCTAACGTGTATGATGATGAGCAGGCAAGCATGACTCAACAGTATTCAAAGAAGTTTCCACTTAACCTTGCTCTGCAGGATGATAGCCTCATAGTCACAAACTCTCGCTTAGTTGACATTGAGTGGAAAATCCTATACCAACTGAGAATTATTATACATAGATTAATATAGTGAGCAGTAAGAACTTAAACAAGTTGTTTACTCCTCGCTTCTTGATAACGATGATAGTGTTGGCACAAGGTGATTTCGTAAAAGGAGGAGCGTAGAGGAGACTCAGTGGTCTTCTAAGCGTGACTACCTAAGACTAAGGAAAATTTAGTTTGAATGTGACCATGAAGAGCTGACTCATCTTCTTTTCAAGATCAAAAGCGCTTGCAACGCTTTAGAAAGCTTTAACAAGAGATCTGCCTAATGATTTGAGTCGTGATTGTTAAGCAAGCAATTTTATAATCCAATTATACAGCAAAAGATAGAAGAAATATAGGATAGAGCAGTAGAGTATCAATATATTTCATGATTTTAATTGTTCCCTTGTACTTTTTTTATTTGTGACACCAAAAGTTGATGATACTGTTTAACTTTAACATTTAGTCTAAATGTAAGACTGAGTGCGAGTAAGTAAGTTGATGTGATCTTTTTTAATTGAATTTAATTCTTTATAATTCTAGTTCTTGAGATTTAATTGAAATGATAAATTCTCAAATGGCTTAGAGCTCAGGCCTGCTTTAACGAGTGGGTAAATCGCCGAGCGTAAAAAATCATCTTAATAACAGCAACACATCTGCCTCAGACCTCAATATTTCTACTCTCATTTAGTTTTTCTATTTCCCCTTCTATAACATCAAATTCTTCAAGCTAGCAGTCCCTGCAGAGAGATCACATCGAAGCACTTAGAACTCAGAGGTTGCCACCTCACCTCAAGCCTCTTATCTATAAATAAGTTATAATACCATTTTTTTTAGCTGGTTAATATCTCACCAAGTAAAAATGGCTAGTGGGCCAGCAACTTGTAAATGAATTCCTAGTTAGCGAACAGCAATAATTCTAATGTGCACTCAATCAACCTAAATCTAAACTCCATTTCTTCACTCAACAACACTGGCATATTAAATTATTACTTAATTTGGGAATAAATTAATTACACTTAGCTGAATCCTCAACTGTAGAAGCAGAGTGGAAATGCAGGAGTTCCAGTGTAAAGCATAAATCATATCAATTTGATGACGCCTGTGAGTAGCTTGCAATACACGCAGGCTGCTAGTCAATTAAACGCAGCTAGTACCGGCCAATAATCCGGCGCACAACTCCCGGGCGGTTAGGTCGCTAGCTAAATACAAATTTCTTTTATCTCTTAAAACAATGTTTTAAGTTTAAAGCATATCGTTGATAGGAAGTTTGAGCTCAAAGAATAGTCCTTCGTATTTCAATAGTAGCCACTTACAGAATTCAGGAGAGCAGAACAATTAGAGCTCGTCCTTGCAGGGCAGTGGGGGCGTAAGTAACTTCAATAACACTTCCCATTCCCAGATTGACAGTATGCTCCAGTCTTCTTTGAAGAAAGCGGTCAAAGGAGCTAGTAAGAAAAATTTACAGTCCATAAGTCAAACTAACGATAAGCAAAGCCCTACTCCTTCATCTTCTTCTCACTCAAGGAACAACTCTTTGCTATTAAGCGCTGCTAAAGGACAAATTCATATCTTAACATCTTTTATGTGCTCTCTTTTAAGAAATTTTACAGTAAGTAAGTGATTCAAGGAGCCCCACATCATCCACAAAACTGAGAAGCAAAGGACCAAGAGGCGTGCCTATTCCTGAGGGTATGTTCAATAGTCCGATAAAACCAACCACCAATTAGGCTATTATTGGAGGATTTAGTGCTAGTGCAGTAGGCTCGAGCGCTGGGGGAAGTGGCGCTTCTCCAAATAACAGAAAAGCAAAATCGAAAAGTAAGAAGCTAGTAAGCGCAGGCAGTAATCTCATTTTAGTTATAAAATTATGGCTATTTTGCTTTGTCTACTTTTCATTAGCAGTATTTGCAATGAAGGAGACTAGGATGAAGTAATACAGGACTGCATGGGGGAGGAAGATTCAACCACCAAATTGTAACAACTAGAGATGGATGAGAAGGTGAATAGCAAAGCCAATTCTCCTCCCTATAATTTAAAAAGAATTCAGTCCACTCAGTCACCCCCTTAAAGTTGTACTGAAAACGACATATTTTCAGAAAGTGGTAAACCTCTAGTTACTTTACTTTCAATCATATAAATTTGCAGAGCTGGTTTACTATCTTCCATCAGAAAAAAGGAAGTGCCTAATAAAACACAGTCGCAAATACTATTCCACTATCGGGCTAGCATAAAATTCTCATGGGTAAGATTTTATGAATAAATTACATTTTTAGGCTCGTCTTAACCAAATCCCCCATCACATCTAAATTTTATAGATGTATTTTATACTTATCCTAGTAAGAAAGGAAGCGAGAAGAGAATTCAACTAGATGTAGTTTTTTTATAAATGATTAAGAATTTTAAATAAAAAGATGAGGATAAATTGAATGGAGGGTTCAAAGGAGTAGTTTAAACACTTTGTCCTTCGATAATCCAAGATCAACTATAGTCAAAAGGTAAAATATATTTCAGTATGTAAAATCTACTAGAGGGAAGGTTAACTTGAGCCAACATGAAAAAATCAACCTCAATAGTTCTCAGGATGGCTTGCCTAATTCAAGCTTGCAAAATATAAGCACTACTTTTGAGAAAGGAGTGAGCTCACTAAATAACACCCTCCTCCTTTAGAAGCACTCTTCTTCAGGAGGGAAGAAATAGCAAACTAAACTTACTTCTGGGGGCTTTGGGTCCATGAGTGGAATGAGTCCCGGCAATTTTAATAACACGCAAACTTTTGGGTTGAATGGCCTTCCGCACGCAATAAAGTTTGAATAACACAAATCCTAAAGTGCTTATCAATCTCCAACAGGGAATGCTCTCAGTAGGGCGATGAGGCCCAATATTTTCGCAAAGCAAAAATCTTCCCAAGAATAATAGTAGCAATAACCGGCTGTCGCAAATGGTGCATAGATTGGCGCTCTTTAAAATTAAGCCCTTAACACAATCAATGAAAACTCAACCCTCTTCCCTCCTCCAGGCATATTAAGAAGGCATCTAACCAGCAGAACATGATTCAAAATTCAAAAATATCTTGTATATCGTTTAATTTAAAAGATCACATCTTATCTTAGTTAGCAAAATTCCTCAAAGTCACAAGGAAAAGTAAACCCAGTTTTCAATTTTAACTCGTAAAATAACACCAATAACATAACTCAGAATAACTCATAAAATCTCAGCATCTAGTAGAATAACTTTAATTTTAAATTTGAAGTTGTAATTATCTCAATAGATAACTAAGGATCTGCGCCTCCTAACATTAAAAATTCCCACTCTTCACCAAGTGGGAAGAAGCCCTCCACAACTGCGATCAATAAATACCAAAGCTCGATATAATCTAGTAGTCATGGTAAACAGCCACGAAGCCATATTATAAAGAAATAAGCACCCTCATCAACCTCTTCTCAGAATAGTTCCCTTTTTATATATAAATTAATTTCTCATAACAATACTACGTTCGGGTTAAAAGCAAAAACAGGAGGAGTTGGAGGGACTGAGTCTAATAATCAGTCGAAGCTTCTTGACAGCAGCTCTAAGATCTCTAGTCAAAATGCCTCATTGAATTTCACAATCAACAATACTACTACTTTACAAGCTTATTGCCAAGATTATTTATTTCCTTTAATTAATTCTTTCTACTATTTTGGAATAATCTAGTAATCTGGCTGGGCACTAAGCTTTGACAAATAGTCATGAAAGCATAACCAGCAGGCCTGGATCTCAAACTTAAAACTAAGGACTACTAAATTCTATTGATAATGTTATAACATACTTTTATAACAATTTAAAATATGATTCTATAAGTAGCCTTCATAGTGGAGGAGCGAACTACAGTTAGCTAAACAATAGTAGTTTGAGTTCAGTTGCATTAGCTAATAAGAAAAGCAATGCTATGATGAAAGGGGTGAAGAGCCTCTAGATAGAGATACCCGAAGAAATCTTAAATAAGCATCGCTAGTCAAGCAACATAGAAGCAACTTATCATCAATCTTATGATTATACATATGTGCATATAATCAAATATGAGAACTTCTCTCTCTACCTCGAATTAAAAGACAGAGAATAACTTAAACAACATAAGTGGGCTTAATGACACAAGCATTTCCACAAGGAGTGAAAAGAGACCTATCAAAAATCTATTGGCAAATGGAGGGAATGCAGGTGCCAAATAAAGCGGCTCCCTTCAGGTTTCATAACTTACTACGCCTAAAGCACTTGACATGAGTAGCAGAGCATTGAATAATCTCAGTGCATCCTCAGATGAGAAATCTATTACGAACTAAAAGCAGAGTCAAAATTAATATAAGATTTAGAGAGTTTTCATCTCTTTCATATTTTTAAGTCCAAAAAGTGTCTAGCAGCAATTTTAAATGATGGCCGAGTATCCACTTCAACCAGCTCATAAAATCATAATTCCTAATCATGAACCAACTAAATGCTCTGTTAAAAGAAATGGCGTTGTTGTGGCATATGCTGCGAATACAAACTAAGGTATAATTAGAACTTACAACGAGGATAGAGTCTCTATCATTCTCAATATTTTGAAACCTGCTAACAGAGCAAATGAAGAATGGCCTAAATGCTCTTTCTTCGGAATTTATGATGGACATGGAGGCTCTGGATGTGCTGACTTTATTATCCTTCCCTTGTTTTACTTTTAGAATTTAACTTTCTTAGGGACAATCTTCATCAATTTGTATTAAGGAGCCCTCTTTTCCTTGGAATCCAAAGGAGGCTATTAGAAATGGCTTTGCAAAGGCTGAAAAGAAATTCATAGAGTTAAACTACAATCCAGAGACAGATGAAGTCATAGATAAATCTGGTTCATGTGCAATTACTATTCTCATTATTGGAGATGTGTGTTTTGCAGCAAATGTTGGAGACTCTCGTGCTTTACTTTCAGGGACTGGGGGTTAGAAAATTTACCCCCTTAGCAGAGATCACAAGCCAAGCGATGAAAACGAAAGGAAAAGAATCATAGAAGCTGGAGGGTAGATATATCAGTAAGTGCTCTTATTAGTTTTGATGCTTATAGAACTGCGACGAGTCTACCTGGATCGAGTGGTGATGCAAATAATGGAAAGAAGGAGATGATCATAGGGCCTTAGAGAGTACTTCCTGGTAGGCTGTCTGTGTGCAGAACATTTGGGGATATAGAGGCTAAAATTGAAAAAAGAGGAGGAAACCCTAATGTTGTTGTAGCAATTCCTGAGATAAAGTCTTTCAGGATAACTGATGAGCATGACTTCATCGTAATTGCTAGTATAATATAAAATACAAGTTCTGAATAATTTTACATTGAATTTTGATGACTGTTATAAGCTTAGAGATGATGTTCTTAATTTTTCTCAGGCGATGGAATATTTGACAAGCTATCAAATCAAGAAGCATTGAATGTGTTTGGAACAGCGTCAGAGATGTATTTGTAATATAACCTTTGCTTTCTTTTATGTGAAGTCATCAAACGTGCATTAGTAAGCAGGACTTGGAGTAGAGTACATAATTAAAAACGCACTCCTGAGACGAACTCTTGACAATGTAACTGTAGTAGTTGTGGGTTTTGAAAATTTCTAACGCATCGCTTTCGGTTCTACTTTCACGAATGAAACTGAACCTCAAAATGCAGGCAACACCACGGACGTCAACATACAGAAAAAGCAGAGAAATCCTTAGCTCAATAACACTCACACTCAGGGGCTTATCAAGGACTCTAGGAAAATTTAAGAGTAAAACTTTAGTCTAATTAGTAATGAATTAAATACTTGGAGGAACAAATTATCGATCTAAGAGTATTCAATGCTTTTATTTGATATGATCGGTATGCAGACACCACCAAACAACATCTTATTGGAGAGATCAATTCGTACACAAAATGCTGGACTGGAAGAATCGAAGCTATCTGAGAACAATGCTAGCACGAGCATGATGCTGAATAATCAAACTCATCTTTCTTACAAGTAGATATCCCACAACAATCATTCAATTCATAATCCAAGAATGGGAATGGCAGGATTAGGTATCGAGTTAGGAGGAAGCGGACGACTTAAAAGTGGAGAGGAAACCGGCATTATAGGAGGCAGAGTTGCAGGCTAAAACTCTTCAAAGCATAATACAGTGAATACTAACACTAGTGACTTGCAAATCAATCTCAATAACACAAGTATTTAAATTTATGATCTAATATTTCATAAGTAACTTGAATGGAATTAGTAGCTTGACTAACACCAAATAACTCATCAGTCCTCATGCCATCGCTTCTAAGTTCTAAAGTATCTCTACTAAGAATGACGAGATCAAATCGAGAGTAAAGCATTTCGACTTTTCTTAGTGAGGAAATGAAATAAATTGTTATTTTTAAGATTAATGAGGTTTGAGAAGATCTTAGAATATGTTATCTTAAATCCGAGTTTTTTGTAATGATTTAGGCAAATATTTATCAGTAGATTGTAATTTATTGATTAAATTTAATACTTTAAGCAGTATTCCATATTAAAGAATAGTTTTAAGTTAAGATACTAGCTCATCACTTTATATTTAAGATATATTATTTTTCTTCTTTTAAATTCGAGTATAAGAGTCCCTATAAGAGTCTTCAATGTTAAATTCTCACTGATCTTTTGAGAATAAGTGTCCAAACCTTTTAAGTTCATATTCTATAAAGTAAATATAAACTTTCAAGCGATTCTTACATTCAAAAGCAGGTCCTTTATATTTCTTAGGCGATACTTATTTCAACTAGTTGGAAATTACTCCACTCACGTCTGACTAGTTCCTATGGTGCCTCATCTTTTTGAGAGTACTCACAAATTTCTCTCTCTCCTGTTCTTGTCTTTTCCCGGATCCATCTCTGTTTCCTTAATTGAAGTTCAATTACTCGCTCACAGGACTAAGGTCATCATTTTCAACCTCTGACACGCTATCCTCAAGATCACGATCATGAATTCTAGGATTATACTCTTCTATTGAATTTTCTATAATAATTTTTAAAAGGAAGAATATAAATCTTGCTAAATTTTGGTTGCTAAAACTTATCTTTCTATTTTTTGAAGCAGCTACTATCTACCCTGAATTTGCAAGAGCCTGCGTTTTAATTTTCTTGTTATTCAAGTTCCTTTAGTTTAAAGGCTTTGAATGGGTGGCAGAACTCATAGTGCCCCCACCAGACACGTTTATAATAAAGATAATAGACTATAGCTATTTAAAAAGCTTATCTCCTCTTTTACAATGCTTATGTCATTTTAGTTTACATAATCGGTGGCCCACTCGTCATTTTCAGCCAAATCCTAATTAGCAATTCCTCTTTAAAATCTTTGGCTGGGGCTCCCAATCCTATTTTACTAAATAGATGCTAGATCATGAGTTCTGTTTGCCGCATTTTAGCTTGAGAAATCAAAGTTACTAATGATTAACTTAATAAAAATACTCTAAGAATTTGCAAATGTAGTCGTAGTTTTAAGAAGAGGCGGCTTCTCCCTTCAAGTTTTATTTTTGCATATTTACTCCAGTCATAGGATTCTTAGTAGCTCCAGCTATATTCACTGATTTAGTGACTGGAGTTTCAGAGGTGAGTACTATTTCACCTCTTCCTATTCCTCCTGAGGAAATCTTTTGCTTAAAATCTATCTAATAGAGAACCGTTAAAAATTGTTGCTTGTTTATAAGAAATTCTTTCATGATATTTCTTCTCTAGTTATGCTGGGCTGTGCGAGGCATTGAGCCTGTATTTGTGCCAGTTATGTACTGAGATGAAGGCCAAAACAGTTTACCTTCAGGATTAGAGCTGTTAACTTTATTCATGAAACCTGCTCCTGCAGTGCTGGGATGAGTGGCCTCGCCTCCGTATTGATAATTTTAGAAGGGAGAGCTTGAGTCGTCTTAAATCTTCAGAAGGGATGAGTTTGTCCTATTCTCCTTTATTCTCTTCGAGTAGCTTTTTATGTCTAAGTCTCCTCCAGGATTATTTAAATAAACTATTATCCTTATCATATAGGAGAATTTTTGTACTTCTCTTGAGTCATCTTTCTCACATTAACAAAAAGGATTTTTATACTTTCTGATATGCTTTTTGTCAAAAGCAGTAACGTTTCTTGTCTCTTTTCCATTTCCAGTCATATTTTGAGCTACAGAGGAATTGATGGCTTAGTTTTGTGACTAGCTTAGACTCCCACTTCTTTTCCTGTTAGTGAATCTAGTCTGGTTCATAGATTTGATCTGCCTTTTTCTGATAGAAGTTGTAGGGTCTTCTATCCTGAGGTCATTAATTCTCTTTGAAGTTGCAAGTTCTGAGTTCTTTTAGTTTAGACTGCTCATCACACTCATGTCAATTAAATTGCTTTTGCGGTCAGTTGAATCCTAGGACTATCTCAAAATCAAAGTTTATTTTTGACTATGCCTGCTTGTGATAATTTTAAGCCTCTGCTCTGCTTCTATTCGATTGAGCAATTAACGCTTTTTAATCGTTGATGCTCGTGCCTGCTCTTTTGCTTGGGGAAGTTCTTCCTTCTCCTATTTAAATATACATAGTATCTTAATGAAATGATTTCACTCTTGTGTGCTATGTGGCTTGTGAAGTTGAACTTAGAGTTCTTAGGTCTGCTGCTCATGGCTGTTTTGGGCGATTTCTAGCCAGCCATAAAGGATGAAAGTTAGTCACTTAGTCCTACACTATTCTATTGGAAGCTTATTGGATCAGGATTAGCAAGTGAAGAAGTTCTGATACTTGCGTCTGGCTGTATTCTTTACAAAGTCATCTCTAAGCGAATGAAGCTGAGAGTGGTTATGATGCTTGCTGCTTGGCTGGAGAGAAGTCAAGAACAATTCCTCTGTGGCCCCTCCTTGCTTCAACTTCGCGTCAACCAAGTGGAAATAGTCATTGATGATATGCCTATTGTCAACTTGAGTCCTTTTAATCTCATGAAGGAGACTTTCATTCTCCTTGCGCATGTTTCTTATTTCTCTTATAAGGGGATCTCTAATGATTTCTATTTAGTCATCTACTTGCTCAAATTTGGTTTTCACTTGTTTAATGTTTATAAGAATGGCAATTATTTATTGTTGGGTCTCTTCCCTAAAGTTGGTAGTAAGTTATTCGCAAATTAACAAGTTAAGGTTTCGTATTATGAGTTTAAGAATTCATTTAGCAATAATCACACTTCCGATTTCACACAAAAAAGAAAGCACTAAATTGAAAGAACCGTTGTATGGAAATCTTGAATTCTTTGATTTGAGCAAAATCATTACTGAGTTAGTCAAGTTGCCTCTTTTTAAACATCTTGTGCGACTCGAAATCTTAGAGCATCGCTCCTTGCTCCATCTCAAGCTAAACAACTCTCTTGTGAAGTTTCTCATTCTCGCTCAGCGCGCTATTTATTTTATATTTAGCCGATGCTCAAAGTCACTTTTTTTTTATTTCTTTTAAGGGGTCCTTTTTTAAATTAGTATTATTGCTAAATTTGTTTTTCCTTGATTAGATGATTATTCAAAAAATAAATTGATTAGAGTTTTATTTTAAACTTTGTCACAAAAAACTATATTTATATGATTCATCCTTATTTATAAGCTATCATTTGACTTTAAAAAAATAAAGAAATTTAAAAGTTAATTCTTCAAAGAATTAAATCATGTATTTCTAAGAATTCATAGCATTTATTGATTGAATTGAAAATTAATAATAATTCCAGCAATCTCCTTCTTATAAGTAGCCATGAAAGTGAGGAAATTTTCATATTTTGAAAGTATGTCTTTAATCTTAGACGTCAAAGCCTCCGCTTCCTTAAGCGTTCGAGATATCTTTTCTGAGTTAGAGAGCACCTTTTTCATCGATTTCCCGAACAGAGTCATGCAGCACTTCTATTTCATCTCTGTGATGGTACACCATGTTTTTTAAGTTCTGCGAGCTGCTCTTTCAACTCCTGAATCATTTGATATGCAGTCTTTACTTATTGGGAATTTCCAGAGCTCTTAGTAACTATTGATTCTTTCTGTTAGAGAGGCTCTGGCTCTACTTTTTGTAAAATAATGGAAAATTACTGCGAATAAATGATTGTTGATTCTGCATCTCTTTCTAATCCAATTGTTAATAGGGTGTCTTAATCTTACAATAACCATTTCTATTTGTTTGATGTTGTTCTTGAGTTTGAGAATGTCTGCATCATGCTTGCTCCCATCTTTCTTGTCAAACTTTGACAAGAACAACTCCATGGCTTCATTCCTGTCTATCTTTTGATCTAGCTCGACAGAGGCTTGCTTTCGATAGCCCTCGTACAACACATCCCTCACTCGCTTTAGCTCCTCTTCCTAGTCCAAAACTCTACCCACAAGTCTCTAAAATAAGGAATCATCATGGATCTTTGCTAATCTTACATCATAATCTGACCTCTGCAAGAGAAATTGAATCTTGCTATTCATTTCGGTGTGAGAGACTTTACCTTCAATCTAAATCATGAACTCAGACCTCAGTTTCTTGAACATTTCATCCACGTAGGTAATCACATCTTGTTTTATCAGATCGCCCATGGTCGTAACTTCTTCGTGCTGAGCAAATTTTGGCATCAGTGAACGTACATGCAGAACTGCATCTCTGTGGTCCAAGTACTCTTCTTGCAATTTCTCTAACTGAATAAATGATTAAAGCAAGTGTTCAAGTAGAGAAAAAATTTTACTTTTGGGAAGAATTTGTCAACTTTGTTTATTTTGGCCATCAAATCAGGAAGAGGCACTTTCTATTTCATAAAAGCCACTAAAAGTAAATTGAAATTAGATTATGCTATGGTCTCAAAATGCAGTATTGTTCTTACTTGCAGCTTAAGATTCCTTCTTAAGTTTAGCTTCACTTGCTTTGAGCTACTCAATTTCTCTTGTCTTTTAGTCAAGATGAATTAGCAGATCTGTCATTCTATTCTAATTCTAAATTATAAACCCCTGATAAGTCTTACCTCTTTTGTAGTTTAATGTTCAGAAAGCTTCAAGATGAAAATTTGTGATATGTATATTCTCTTTCCTGGATTTTATTTTCTATCTTAAATTATTAACTCCATTTCCTTTTAACTCCATACGAAAAACTGGATTAAAATTTAGATGAGTAGATGAATAAATTAGATAGATTAGATGGATTGATAATTTCGCTATAACTCTTAATGAAGCTTTCAGTATAATTTTGGCATGCTTTTCTACTTTTTTCCCTTTATATTTGTTCACATCCTTGCCTGGATGTCATCAATAAATAGATCCACCTTCTTGAAGTTCAATTTGAATTCTGTGCACATTAGGTTTAGTGCTCCAAGATCTAGTCCGCCCTCGGTCTCTGCGATTACGATCAGGAGAATATTTTTGCCAATCTATTGCTTGCGCACGAAGTACTGATCGTACATCACGCTCACCTCAAAGTTTTCACAATCACCGAGCTTTTAGAGCTGCCCCTTGAAGTCGAGATAAAGTTCGTTCATGCCTCCTCTTAGGCCGTTAAGGAAATTATCTGAGACCTCTGATTTAAATTCAAGGTCGGCTGCGATATAGCGATAGATCTCCACGTCGTCCTCCAACTCTGATAAAATTATTGCCTTAATGAAGGGCATCTTCCTCACATAAACTTTTAAAATATTATTAATCTATCTCTGTGATTAAAACAATTGATGTAAATTTAGGATTGGACTTTGTTCTCGAGGTCTTAACTTTGCATTTTTATTAATATTATACAATTTGCAATTAATTCTCTCCAAATGAAAAGTAATAGAAGGGCAAAGTAGCTTTTCATAATTTGAATTTAGATTTTAAATTATAAAATGGACCCAAATTTGAACTCAAATAAACAACAGTAGTAGCATAGTTTATGCAAGGAAATACAGGATAATCTCAAATAAATCATTAGGGTTAAAGATAGGAAAGCAGCAATCACTCAACTCATTTAGTAGAGTAAATTATTTTCCAAATAAAGATTTTCTTTTTAGAAACAACCCATTCCCAGTTACCATTATCCCTGATTAAAGTTTGGACTCTGCTTCAATTATTAATATTTTTGCTTCAATTTAGTAGATCCCTCCCTCTCGAGATACTCATTTTTATACTTATTTAATGTATAAAAATCATCGTCCAAAGAAAAGCATTCTAAAGACTGGTGGAAACCAATAAGTACCTCAAGATATGCCTCAATACTAAGCTTAAGTCATGATTCTAATTTCAGGCAAAATGTGCAACTCAATCATATTTAGTTTGTACTTAAATGAAATTATTAATTTAATATGCTTTATTACAAATATAATAAATTGAATCAGACTACTTATGGAAGTAGAAAAAGTCAAAGAGGCAATTACAAGTCAGATTCTCTCTCTGAAATCATGGAAGAGCCAAGCAATATTTCCATTTTATGCTCTGCTTGGAGATATTAGTTTTTAATATGAGTATATCGTTTAGTGATGCGAACAAGAACAATAAAAGGCTTAAAACTTAGACTAGCATTTTAAAATCTCTCTTTAATCTTCTACTTTTGAAAATTATTGTCATTGGTAGTATGGTGACGATACCAAATAATCAAACCCAGGGAGGTTGAGTATTTTGAAGCAGCAAATAGACACCCATCGCAAAAGTTTACTAAAGCCTGTGTCTGAGACATCTTTCGCCCAAATGCAATAAACACTGCAAATTGCAAAACCAAAGACCCTTGCTTATCAGTAAAGCATTAATCATTCTAAGCAATTAGATAGTAAGGCCAAAACTGCTTAAGTGAGAACGGTTACTTAGAATAGTGGGCAAAATGACATCCCAGTTTAAAATTCAAAGCTTGCTGAGATGTTGAAACAGAATCAATAGATAGTAGATGAGACAAAAAATAGTAAAAGAAACAGCAATATTCATGCTAGATTCAGTATCGATAATTATAAGAAGAGTCGAGGATCATTTGGATCTGCAAATTTAAGATTCTCCTATTTTTTAGTTTTGCAAGTAAAAGATCAAGCATATCTGGTCAAAGATTCTCAATTGGGAGCGATAGCAAATACTTGGATTCTGATAGGAGTCAAAAGAATTTTAGAGATGAAGAAGTTGGCACTTTTGATCAAGATCTCAATGAAAAGAGAAGAACATTTAATGGAAACAATAATGCTGTTATCTATGAAGAGTCAGGAAAACTGGACAGTGAAATGGATATTACATTTACTTCTTAGCACCCGCAGAACTAAGATAACAGAAATGTCGAGGGGAATTAAATGGTAGCTAAAAATACGAGAAACTAAATGAAGTAGAAGTCTGAAGGTTCCTAGTATATGCCCTCTTCAAGAGCATTTAAACAATCTAGGTCTTCTGCTTTTGTGCAAGAGGCAGGGGGTTTGATAAGCTATGAATAATTCCCAGGAATAAAATCCCAGGAAGACCTTTAGATTTGCTTCGCTCATGTTCAAGCTCTCTCTCAGTCCTAAAATTTGCAAACTAACTTTCAAGACTTAAAAAATGGCTTACAGCACTTTGAAAATTTACACAGGAGTACTTAGCATTTCACTGGTACAACTTAAATGGCGCAATCCAGTTTCTATAAGTTATAATGACTTAGATAAGATGGAAGATCTCCTAGCAGAAGTCTTTCAGGTTGAAAGGTAACCTGAGTTGCAAGTCTACTCAAGCAGATCGCCAATCCTGAAAACTTTAGGCTCTTAGTTCTAAGACAATCGCTCAAGCAGCAGGCAAGGTTTTATTGAGAAACTTAATTGAAGAACAGGAGAGCTACAGAAGCCATTTCGAGGAAGCTCTTGAACTTTCTGAATAGAGAGATACCAAAGCTCAAGCATACCTGGAAAAGGCATTTTCTGATTTGGTAATTGTTAAAGAAGATACGACTAGCGAAATTTTGACTGTTGGAGGTATGTCTAGAGATGCCCTGGACTAAAGCATGATCAGTTATTTGATTTAGAGTCAGCAGGAATAGCTGAATGCAGCAGTGATTTAGAACTTGATGTTTTTGGAGTTAGACTTAGATGAGTAAATTAACTAATTAGAAATCATGCAGAGAGATATAAAAGTGAGCTATCAGAGTCCTGAAATAAAGGAGATTACTCAAGCAGGAAAAGGTATTGTCTTCAGAGCTTTCAAATTACAAAAAACTCTAGGTCATCTAGAGAAATTTGAGTTATTCTTTTATGGAAATTTATAAAGTCCTCGAGATAATAGAAGTAGATAAGTTTACTGTCTAACTTTGCTTCAAAGTGGATATTAGTGAGGGAATCAGATCAGGAAAGATAAAAGTAGTTCAAGAAATCTCCTAAAAAAGTTTGATTGATTTCGTAATTCAAGTTCACCTTAGCAAGAATCTGAATCCAGGCTAATATGAATTTCCTCTTTCTGAGAACAAAGTCAAAAAATATAGAGTTTTGGTTGATCAAACTCCAAATGCATTACTTAAGAGCTATGTTGAAGGAAAAAACCCAGATGGCTAACTGAGAATACCAAGAGATAAGTTCATATCTAATTTGCAAATTTATTTTCTATGAAAGTTCAGTTTAAAGGAGTTTGTGGACTTAGATTTTCGAAGCGATAGCGCTCTTTGAGAGTGGTTTTAGAAGTTCAAAATGAGATTGACTAATTTGATAATTCTTATAACATAATAACTAAATTATAATTCATCTATTCAAAGCGACTCTATTTTCCTCTAAAAGTCTTTTAATTTCATCATTCATCCTGTCGTTCTACAGATCCATTAAGTTAAAATCTTCTGCCCCGAGATCTGAAATCACACCCTAACTTGAGTAATGACCCATGCCTGCTCCTGCACCTCCCGATGCGGCGCGATATCCTTGAACTCTCCCGCCAGGGTTTGCGACGTTTGCCATATCTGTACTTCCACCTGCTCCAACAATTTTCCTGATTGCCCCTCTAAGTTAACTTCCAGTATGAGGATCAGCAGATGAGAATTGGTTTTCTCTCTCAGCCACCATTTAGAGCTCATACTTAGCAACTCTTTCTCCAAGGGTCTACAGCGTGCTGTTAGCCTGCTTCAGCTTGTTCTTATAATCGACATACTTTGACTTGTAGCTTTCAATTTTTTTCACACTTTCAATCCTCAATTTCTCATTCTGCGCAACTAACTCTTTAATTCTTACTGCTTGCTCGACAGACTCTTTATTTCTCATTGCTAATTCCTCTCCAAAACCTTGGTTGAACTTAGGAGCTAATTCAAAAATTCATATAGTAAAATGAAACTTAGCAACCTCGTTTTAAGCGATTTGCAAGCTTCTTTCGAGATGTTCCTTATCAGTTTGCAATATATGAAGCTGCTGCATAGCCTCCCTATACTTCTCTTGTAGCTTCCTTAGCTCCTGTTCATATTATTCTTGCTCAATTCTCTTCTGCTCAAATTATCTCCTGTAGTTTTCAAACTCAGCCTGCACCTCTTGTACCTTCCCTTAACTCATACGCTTCTCTTCTTGTGCAACACGAAACTCTCTTTGAATTCTTTCAAACTCACTTTGTGCCTTTTCAATCTCAGTGCGTTTAGTGTTCTCTAATTCTTGTACCTATCTTGTAAGTATCTCTATTTCCTTCTGTAGTTTTGACTTTTCCTTTCTTTCTCTTACATAATGTTCTCCCTCCTAGTCTTGTAGTCTCTTCATGAGATGATTTTGGTGCTATTCAAGTTATTTTGTATCCTCTTTCAATTGGCTTGCTTATTTAGCTAGAGTTTCTATGTATTAATCCTTCTCTCTCAGTATATTATCAAGTTTATTTCGCTCTAATTGGCCCTAAGCAATCTCGTTTTGTTTCTTCTCAAGCTTAAGGAGTAATTTTTATCTATCCTCTTCTGTAGACTGCAATTTGAAAGTCTATCTGTCGAACTCAGATTAAAGCAACCTCCTGGAGTTTCTTTCATCCTCTATGTCCTTAGAGGTCTTCAAAACTAGATCATTCTTCTCTAGCTTGAGAAGATCTCTTTCCCTTCTTAAGTCACTTGTGTCTGTCAGCAACTCGGCAATTCTTCTCTTGTGATAGTAAGATAGAAAAAGTATTTGATTTTCTTGTTCTCATCCAGATCTCTTCTGAGTTATCTAATGAGCTCTCTATCTCTCTTATCATCAGACCTAGCTTACAGTGCTTAATTTTCAAGCACCATCTCTTGTACTTCCTACCTGTTCTTGTCTCGAGTATCATTCAGTTCCCTCTCGTGTTCATGCTTTTGAGCTTCAATTTGTGCCTTGAGGATTTCAACTTGTCTCTTGGCCTCATAAAATTGTTCACTCACTCTATCTGTTTCCTGCTGTTTTTAGTCAAGCTCTAGTCTGTGTCTACCCTCCAAGTCTTTTTGAAGTTTCAAGCGCAGAATATCGGAGTCAACTGGTAACGCCATCTTTTACTACAATTGTTCTACCTCTCTTTGGCGTGCGTCAATAATTCTTTTCAGGTCACTCATAAAGTCAAATACAAGCTATAATTTAAGATTTTTACTTTGTTGTACTCAATCTTTGCTCATGATTTATTTCAAGTTCCTTCCTTGCTTAATACTAGAGAATACAAAACAAACCATTATAAGGATGCTTAGTGCTCTTCATGTAGTCTTTTCTTGAATTCGTTGTTCTGTCCCATCATCTATTCATAGTGAACCTTAAAGTCCAGGTGCAGTGCATTAATTTGCTCTTTCTCGACTATAAAAAATCGTTTATGAGGTGCCAAAAAATCTTAAAAGTAATTCCACAGGTTATAAAACCAATTTGAAAATAAGTCAGTCTTACTGATTGTGATCTCCAGTTATTTTTCTAAAAATGCCAATGCCTTCGAAAGGTTTTCATTTTCTTCTCTGATCGATTGATAAAGTGGATCCATTTTATAGTTGTTGTTAATTTAAAGTGCTATTATTTTCTTTAATTTGAAACTTTCAAATTCAAATCGTACTCTTAAGGAAAAAACAGAGATTAAAATCAAAGAGGGAGATAACTTTGCAAAATCTGAAAATAAGATTAATTCAGAAGAAGTAGGAACATAAATTTAATTGTAATGGGATTAATCTGTTCCTCAAACTGCTGTGATAAAAGAGACCTACTCAACAAGGGGACTTTTATTTTCCATTACGGGCCCTCAAATCCGGAAAGTTTGGCCTAGAAATTCGGTTGCGATCCAAATGAGATTCTGAGTTGAGCTATACCTTGCGTTCTTCATTTAATTCGAAACTGTTATATTTTCTAATGATTGATAATCTTCGAGATCACTCACTGGTTTTTGGTGGAAAGTTGAAGCAGTGGGGACAGAAATCGATTGCAACTCTCTAGAAGTAGGAAGGATTTAGAGTGAGAGGGTTTTGCATTTAGCATGACGAGAGAGAACTACAGATATTGAATACTTTCGAGGGCTTCCCAATGGTTCATGATAGGATAATAGTGACTGTCAACTGAAGTTGATAAGGACTCAGACCTCAATATGGAAGGGTTCGCAGGGTGCAAAGAGGGATTTGGGCAGGGAATAAACGGGTATGGGGCATCTAATCAGGGAGGGGCTGATGTAGATTCGAGCCATTATATTGGTAGTCCTGACTAGCAAAGTAATGCAAGTTTTTCACAAGCCATGACACTCAAGAAGCATGATGATGCTCTTTCTTAAAATAATTATCAAATTTCAAATCAAGGTTTGTATGTACATGAATTGTATATTTATTCTTAGAAGAAGTGTTTCAGTGCCCATGCTTTTGTGCTTAACAACACAAGCAAATTCATATACCCCGACAGACAGTACTTGATAGAGTGCTGCAAAAACACGTACACACACCTAACTTTGAAGGGCAACGATCTCAGGTACATCAAAGACTTTAAAGTCGAAGTGAGGAGAGCAGGCTCCTCCAGTACCAAGCCAGTAGACACTTTTCACTATCAAACTAAATTAAATCATTAGATTTCCAATTAGATATATCCGATAATTAGATAGTAAGCAGGAGGTGGAGGAGTGACTCACACCTTAGGTTCAGATTGAAATAAAATATCATACAGAATTTATCCCTACAAGTTTCATGGTATAGAATTAGAAGTTATCCCTTCAAATACTGAAAGACAAATAAAATTAAACTTTTCAAATCTTATAACTCATTCAAGCATGTCACTATTTTAGTTCAAAGTATTAATTCCTTTTATATCAGCATCTAAGAGAAGAGCATTTTATTTTAATTAAGGAGTTAATAATTTAAATAATTCATAATATAAAGAACAAGCAAGTGCAATATGGACGTAAGTTTAATAAAAATATGAGAATACATTTAAAGCTTGCTTTTTTAAGTTGAGATAAAAGTGTTGTTACTATATTTGCTATCTTTGGGGAAATGAAAGTTGCTAAGTGGGTATTAGGGCGACGGAAATAACAAGGTAGAGCAGACCAAGCAATTTGTGAAGGATCGAGTGCTCTCAGTCGATGACAAGGACAGACAAGTGTGGGCTCTAATCACTGACGTCCCCAAGGTCAAGTCTCCCTGGCAATATCTCTGTTTTCGTTTCATAAAATGCACTCTCACTTAATTCTCACATCAGAGGATGTTATGATAATTAATTTAGCGTTGGTGTTTTGAATTTAAACCGTGCGTTTATATTAGAGCGAGTGAGAACAATTATATACATTATTATTGTGCAAGTGTGACTTTGAGATAATTGAAGACTTAGAGAATTTAAAACACACGATAAGCTGTATGAAAATTTGTATTATTTGAGTTTAGCGTTTCTTATATGTCATCCACTCCTAGTGAGGAGAGATCAACGCCTGGGAGGAGGGTTTGAATCGCTCCTGACGTTTGTCTTTTCGAGGAAGTTTTGGAGCTCAGTTTGGTCTTCCCAGGACTTGCGGACGATCAAAACACCCCAGTAAATTGAGAACACCCAGCCGATCAGGATGTAAGCCAGGAAAAGCTGGAACACACCCACCATGAACAGAGTCTTGGACCACTTCTCGGAGAAGCCACTGATTATCATAGTTCCCAGACCTACAAAGAATTTATTAGAAATTGCTAAAGGAATAAGGAAGCAAAAGCTCAACGATTAAAAGATGCTACTAGTACTGCAGTAATTCAAAGTGAGTTATGAAAAACATTCTTGAACTTTGCAGAAGAGAAAATGCAAAATAGTATTGCTTCAATAAATAGCAGCTAGTTGTTATATCAAAAGTTATTGCTCTAGATAATTCCCTTAACTTAGATTCATTATAGTAGAATAAGTTAAATTTAATACTTAACTTACCTGGGATGATCACATTCAAAACAAAACAGAAATGATTATAAGCAAGTTGCATTTAATTCCAATTTGAAAATAAAGATATATTTAGAAATATTCGGTCATCTATCTTAAACACACGTAATTAAAGCTATTTTTGACTCTTTGGTATTTATAACATAGTGTGAAGCTCGTCCCTTATCTGATGAATAGGAGTAGGGGAGCTGGCTTATTAATAATTTGATCTAATTTTAATATAATTATATCTTCTTTATCTTCCATTAAATCACACACAGTAGGAACTTCCTAATCTACAAGTTTTCTCATTCAATCACTAATACAATCAAATGACATCTTCATAAACACAAGTACGCGAGCTTTTCTCTTTGCCCAAGAAGGAGGTAATCTTCGATGACTTTGGATGTGCGTTCAAGTCTGGAATCTTGCACACGGGCCGAATGTACCTGACTGAGAACTACATCTGCTTCTATTCAAGCATCATGGGCATTACCAAAAAGCTAATCATACCCCTGGGAGAGGTTACTTAGGTTAGCAAAGCCAGGTCCATCGGAATCATCAAGGCCATTAAGATCTACTCGCAGACGCAGTCTGCATCAGGCAAACCCAAGAGCTATAAGTTCCAAAGCTTCAGTGACTGTACCAAAACTTTCAACATCATTCACAAACTGTGGCAGAATGTATCTCCTCATGCTCAAGAAGGAAAGGTGGAGAGTGAGGAAGATAATGAGCTAGACAGTACAGTCGAGGACTATCAGAGCTAAATGAATATAATAAGTGGCATCTCCTAGTCAACACAAAGATAGTATCTATATTATTTATTAAGACTAACTGATCCATCGCTTAGTAGTTCATCACCATCACAATAGCAGCTAGCTTCAAATCCTAGCGATGGCAACGGCGCGGCAAAGTCCAAAGCTCTTGATAACTCCGGCTCAGGTTTGGAATCCTTTCCCTTTTCTGTTATTTTTGTTCTATATTAGATTGAATCGTTACTTGGAGCATCAGTTGCATCTTAGGCGATACTTAATGGTAGTGGCTAGTCAGCAGACAAATCTGTTAAGAGATTAAGTGTTAACCTTGACCAGAGTCAAGATGTAAACATAGTTGTCGAGGAAGTTAAGGTAGTAGACTCGATAGGGGATCAGAGCCGCTCTTTTTCAGGAAAAGCAGACAATGTTTTAGGAGACAGATCTAACTCTAATAAGGAATCTACCAAATAGTGCTTTTGAACTATTTTAATGAAAGGAGAACAAAGTTGTGAGCAGTGGAGGAGTCTAGATCTAACTTGAGAAAGCTTAGGGCCTCAATGAAATCAGCAGTGAGAGGACTAAGTCTCTGAAAGATATAATGTTTTTCATATTACTGTCATTAGATAACGCACTCGAATATATAACCAAAGAGGAACTAGAAAAACTATGCGAGCCCTATCCCCTGCCAGAGAACTATAATGAGCTGGAGAAAATTTGCTTGCAGATGAGTGTTAATGATTACTTCAACACTATTTGCATCCACTCAGGCTCCAACTCTTTCGAAAAAAACTCTTTAATTTATTATAGATTATAATATTGAAAAGTTCTATCTGGAGAGAGGAGAGCAGAAAGTACAATCCTAGGATTGGATAATTCCCGAAGCAGCTGAGGAGTATGATGGCAAGCAAGTTATCTAATCGTCGTAGCTCTTCGCTGAAATATAAATCAAAGACAATCCTTTTGTCTAATCATAAGGATTAGCTTATTTATTGTGAAGGTATCGCCAACAACAAAGTACATCAAACTGTTAGAGAAGACAGACTCCAAGCTGCTGATGAAGATTCTTTCTAAATGCTCTGGAGTCCCTTACTGTGACACCTTTTTTCAATTGAGGAAGAATTCCTAGTTGTCGCACCACAGCCTGGAGCTAATAAAGTTTTCTTACAACACATCTCTAACATCTATTAAATATATTGGGTGAATGTGTGCGTGGTTCGTATATCAGCACAGATAATATTCTACAAATCAACCATATTCAAGTCCAAGATCATGAGCTCTTCTTAAAAGGGCTTTCAAAGACGTGTGGACTGAGTACGTAGATTGGGTCAAGAAGCGAGGCATCATGTTCAAAGAAAAGAAAGCCCCTCAACCTGCAAACAAGAAATAACTTGGCCACGGAATCGAAAAGTCAAATAAGATATTTGCAGAAAAGAAAGGAGCCAACGCTTAAAGTGAAGTCAAACTAGTTAAAGATCTATCTCTCCAAGAGAAGGCGCTCAAGATTGTTGGTGACTACAAATTCTACTTATTCGAATACAGAATCGAAATCATCCTCTTCATTCTATTCCTACTAATAACTATAAACCTTTTTTCACCTCATAGAAATATTTAAAATGAAATAACTTCCCTACTAGGCAAGATAAGCAGACTAGAAGGTTAATTAACAACTTTGGTTCAACTGAGTTAGCAGCAGCAGTTACTCCTGTCGGGATTATACCCATAAATACCAGAACAAAGCAACATTTCCATTTTCGAATTAATCAGTCACTCTATCTTGAAAAAAACACTCTGTAATATTTAAGTTATCTAAATTATTCAACAATGTATCTTTATGGATTAGTCAGTTTAAGAAAATGAGGAAATTAAAATTCTAGGTGGGATATTTAGCTATAGGTAATTCAAATAATCATTTGAGTTGAGGCAAACTTAAGGGTTGTTGAGCGATTTAGCTGAATATTGGATGATGTCTCGTTGTCATGGGTGACTCTTGGCTGTTGCTTATAGACATGGTGAATTTATCATCCAAGTATCCTCCCTACTCTCCAAAATTTTATCTGGTAGTGTTCAAGCTAGCAAATCCAAAGGATGGTATGTTATTACTTGATAGAGATCAAGTTTAATTAAGGCATAAAACTCATTATAGTTTTAAAGAGAATTGATTTCGTTAAAGGTTTGATTGGTAAGAGGATTTGCATTTTGGTTTCCGATAGTGTTACTGAGAGCAGCATATCGAGCCCCATTTCTCATCCTACAATCATGATTTAAATACTGATCTTAATAACTTACAGAGACTTGGCTTTTGTGTTTAGATGAATGGTTTAGTTGGTGTTACGCTGTGTGGATATGTTTGCTCTCTCATGGTTTGCTCCTCTCTTAGCTCTTGAGGAAAGAGTTAGAGAGATGTACTTGTCAAGCTGTTGACTTGGTAGAAGTTCTTTGTCAATTCTTGGAGACTGCCTCATCTATTAAGTATAACTAAGTAAAAACCTCACTGGCTGAGCCTAGCCACTGATGTTGTTATTCTAACTGATTGTTTTCTAATGCTAACTCGGACTTTGAAGCACCGAGTTGTTCGTCTCATACGATAAGTTGAAGCCCGATGTCTGATCTCTGAGTTTGTACTTTCTCAAAGCCAACTCAGCCACTTGATCAAGCTTGGGAAACTCCATCACTAGCATCTTAGCATGCTCCTGAAGTTACCTCAACTCAGGAGGGAGAATGAGATCTTCGTTGTTGATATTCTCTGGATCGAACTGAGTAATCCACCTGCAAACATTGATCGCTTATTGCAAGATGAACATCTTCTTCTTTTCAAGTTACTTGGGGTTTTCTTGAGGGCTGGAAGCAGGATTCATGAGGAACTTCACCAACTCTATGAAGAGGACTATCTAATGAGAAACTTGCTTGTGCAGGATATCAATAGACTTGAGTGCTACTTCCACGTCGCTCTTATTGCTCTTCAAAAGCATCACTTTGTCTAGTTCATTTTTATCAACCTTGGCAATCAGGATCTTCCTAAGCTCATTGCCGTCCAAGCCTATCCCTGACCCTGGATTACTCAGACTTATACCACTGGACGTCCCAGCTCCACCTCCACTTCCTCCTTATAGCTGAGCTTTGAGAGTTGTGGTCGCCCTTCTCACAGCCGCATGGATGTCTTTGCCTATATTCTGAAAAATAATAAATGATAAATCCTTATTCTCTGTGATGACTTAGAGGTTTTCTTTCACTTGTTTGGCCTCTTCGAAAAGTTATCCAATTTGAGTCTTGTGGAGTTCGTACTCTTCTTCATAGCTCCTGGATTTGACATAGGTGACTGGCAAATGCTCATAAATCTCCTTGATGGCTAGCTTGTTTGCTTTCTCAGTCATGATCTCGTCGTAGCGTCTTATCATCTCCATTGATTACTCGTAGCCCAGTGACATCTCCTGCATCTTCTCGTCATACTTATTTAGCGTTGGCATTACTTTGGAATATAGGTCCTTTAAGTCTTGGTTAAATTAAGCTTAACTTGTTATGAATTACAATACATTGGTAGCTGCAGTAATTTGGGAAATTCTCCCACAGCCTCTGAGTCTCCGTGAGTTCAGCCTTGTTCATGAGTGATGACTCTAAACTTAGATCCATCCTTAATTATAATACACCAATACCTTAAACTACTTTATCTAATTGATGTCTTTCTGTTGTTGCTTGTCTACCTCATTAAGAGCCTTAATTTCTTTTCTCACCTTGTCAAGTCTGCTATTTAACTTCTCTTTAAACTGTTCATGCTCTGCAATCGTAAAGTACGTCTCTTTGGCTTCTTCTTTGCTCTAGTTGAGGAAGTTGTCTATTTCATCCCTCTGATAGTAGAGCTCTTGCAAATCCTTATCTAGTTGGTCAAACTCTTGAGTCACTTCACTCTTCAAAGCGTTGAATTTCACCAGTGGAGTTTGCAAGTTGATTAAATTACGCAGCTCTCATTCAAAATGAATGACTATATAGGACAAAGTATCTTATACCAGACCCATATATAAGCATTTGTTTATGAGCTCTAAAGCCTCTTCCTTGGTAGTGAAATTATTCTGTACATGCACTTACTCTGCCTTCTAATCAAGCAGTCTCTACATCTCAGAGCATAACTCCAGCAGTTTCATAATCTGCTCTCCTTATGCACTTTAGGTATGGCTATTGCTGATCACAATATCTTCCATCTTATTGTTTAGCTTATCTATTTACCCCTAAATATCACTCGACTGCTTTGACATTGATGCCTCCATCTTGGTGAACGAACTCTTATCCAGAAATAATGCTTACTTTTTAAGAAAGATTATCATTATAATACATTAAATAAAGTTTGGACCTGCTCTAGGATCATAGTCTCCACTTGAATCTGAATCTTGCGAGTGAGTCCCTCCACGATAGACCCACTCTCTTCTCCTTCTTGTTTAAAAGCCTGAAGTTCATCAAGGGAGGCTAGTTTCTTTTAATAAGACTGCACTTGCTCCTCGTAGGAGTTTAGTTTCTGAGCTGCTTCTCTCGACTGTTCCTACATCTATAAGCCAATTTAACTCTCTAAATAAGAAATCCTTGAAGTAAAATAGAGAAATATTTTGTAGGTTCTTGTATATGAATAGAGAATAAGTCTTTACTACCTTATTTACCTTCTCTTCTAGGACTTATAAGTTATTTCTCAGCTGGGCGATTAACTCAGAATCAGACCCTCCTTCAGGTTATGCCATCTGCTCTTATTATTCCTTTCTAACCGCTGAGGAATTCCTAGTAATATTCTTTGAGTTTTTACTGGCGAGTGCGGATAATTTATGATGGGAAGACAATTGATGTTCATCTTCCTCATTTAGTAGTTATGTGTTATGTGATTAGGAGTTATCCCTCTCTGAAAGTTCATCCATTAAAACAATAAAGTATTAAAAAGGGATATTTCAAAATCCCTAATTTCTTGCAATTTTTCATTGTCAACTCTTAAATATAAATACTCTTTTGGAGAAAGGAATTATTGTTTGATGAGTTAATAAGTTGAATTAAATTAGCGCATATGTTTTAAATAGCTCTCACAAGTAGTATCAAGGCAAGGTACTTTCTCTTATGAGAATCTCGTTAAACTCCTTGAACCCTCCTGTCTTGTCAAAGTCTACTGCAATTAAAGACCATCATTTATTTGATAATTGCATGAAGATGATGCAACTTGAATTCATTGCCTAGAGTTACAAAGTGAGCTTTGAACCACAGCTCATCACCCTTCTTAAGAGATATTTCATAATATATTACAATGCAAATACTTTTGTGGCTTTAGAGATTTAAGGAGGTCTCTTTTCTGTGAAAATATTTGATGGTTAAGAGAAAGAACCAGGTCAGGATAGAGAGGCGATTCACTTGGCTGCATTTTCACTAGAACATTTAGGGCGTGCTCGCTGCCGAAGAAGGGGAGAGAGTTGGTGTTCTTGCTCTCTGCGTAATAGCCCCTCCAGTTAATGACATTAGACTCATACTTCTGGTTGAATAGATTTCTTGCGTGCACGTTATTCTCAACTACCACTGAGCCACCGCAGTCTTTAAGAAATTCCTCCCAGGTGTAGTCTACAGTCTTGGAAGTTGTGGGCACCTCATAGGGATGAGAAAATTAAGAGGAGAAACCTGGACGCATATAAACGTAGAAAAGGGATAGTGCAGAGAAAAGGACGAGGATGCACAAAGCGTAGCCTCGTGAGATTACTACATGACACTTGCCTAGTCTGAACTGCCAAATCTACAAAATTATTTAGCCAAAAGTTTAAGGTAGAGTAGAGAGATGTATTCCATATTCTTATCAGTGCAAAATTATCTTACCTCATCTTGGAAATTAGTGGGTACTCCGAAGCATTTCTTCTCTCCAAGTTTTTGGAGACATCTACTGCACCTGTGGACAGCGTTCTTGCTAGCAAGATAAGATAGTGGGAGTATTATCACAGATAAAAGCCCGAAGACTATCAAAACTACAAGTGCAAACAACATAAATCCAGGATGACCTTCGTGTTCAACATAAGTCACTACTTCCACGTTGCAATAGTTGCACTTTTTCTTCATGGGACTATCAAGAGAAAGATAAGTACAATAATGCAATAATTGAGAGGGTTTAATCGTGATCGATGCTTTTCCAACAGAATTCATTTCACTTCTACTTCTATTCATCTCTTACTTACTTGATATCGAAATCTGCATCTTCAAGATCAGCATTCGCCACTTCAAGGCTTCGATCTTAATTTGGCGTCCTCGCTTATCTCTGAAGAGATATTCCATCCTCCTCCGTGAGTTCGAAGTCATCATCCTTCTTGTGTTTCTTGTCCATTGCTAAAGTTTTAGACATTTTGAATTCTATTATTACCAATCACCTAATTAATTTACTTTCACCATAAAGATATGAATACTCTCCTTGTAAGTATAGAAAGAGGAGATTGTGAGTGGGTAATTTAGGACCGCAAAAGCGAAGTCAAATAAATAAGCCGAGTTATAATTATATACTTTGTTTTAAAAATGCTAATGAAAGCAATTCACTCCTATAAACAGACCAGCCGACACCTCTCCACACTAATTCACTCTCAGCGCAGACTCTTCTCTTCGGGTGAAGTTTAACCTGCTGCATTTACCTTTAATTTTAAGTAATTTATAATGCAGGAAACTCAGTCACTGAGATTGTACAGAATGCTCAAACTACTTTACAAAAAACGATAATAATTATCTATAATCAAAATTATAAATGCTGAGCAGCTTTCAGCTATGCACAAGAAGCATCATCAACATAAATTCTTTGACCCTGTCTCTTACAAGGATAGTATGATGTTCACAAACGATGAGGACCTAATGTTCATTCGCAACCCCTTCCCTGATCTTGTTAGGGCTTAATAAATGCTGCCTAAAGAGGGAGATCAACTTCTCGAAGACATTAATGTCAAAATCATTGTAAATATAGCAATTCAACCTACTAACTAAACTTTAAATGTCAAACTTTCCTATCTCCCCAATTTCTAGAGGCTCAAAGATAACAAGGGACTCAAGGAAGCAGTTTCCTATACTCGCTATGCAGATTTCCACCCTGAGTAAGAACCTCAGGACTACGAGCGCGTAAAGCTTCTCTTTTACACTCCTAGAGGAGAAACCTACAGAAGAATAAACCCAGCTGAGCTCTATAGAGTGAACATATACTTTTATTTTTAAAGGTTGATTTTAAAGAAGTGCCCAAGACTGAAAATCACAAAGACGATATAAGAAAAAGTAAGCCTTACTTGGCTGACTAGTTCTTTGGGCCATTTGAACTTTAGGAAAGCAATCTCAGGCATCTGTTCTACGAGAAGAAGAGTATCTATTAAACTCACAATGCTGAATAAGGAAGCACACCTGAGTATCTTGAATGGAGAGAAAAGGTGTTAGATGTAGTGCCTCATTTGAATCACGATCAAGTTGTTGCATTTGCTTTGTACTTAGCATTCGAAGCTAGACATAACGATATTAAGATTTGGCAAGCAGTTGAAGATGCAGCTCTTGCCGGCCTTCATCACATGAGTATTCTTCAGTAGTGCTAACTTTCTCAGTCTATTCACGAGCTTAAGCCCAAGCACACATCCCAGAGACTTCAGAATCTTCTTATCAAGAATGCTATGGAGACTGTGGACGCAACCACTGATTACAAGGACTTGATCTTAATCTCTCAGGGATTTAGAAAGCACATGACCAAGGATCTTCATTAGAAAATTCTTAAGAGCATCACTGAAAAGAAGAACAAGCTCTTCCCTCATGACTTAGTTAAAATTTGGTTTTAATTTGATTGACCCTAAAACTCTTTAATAAAGAGCTGAAAACATGGTAAACACTCTTTTTACTTTCGCTTCGAATAAGAAAGTCCAGTTTATTCATATTCTATACTTATTCAAACCTCATTTAGTTTGGTGTCTACGTCAATTACGAGAAACAGGGTCTAGATTAATTGCTTGCAGTTTACGAAGAGGATCTTATTGATATTTGCCAGCATCTTGATTCAGACCACGTGACTCGCCTAGCTCAGACTTTCTACTTGATAAAGTCACCTAACTATGACAACATTCAGTGGCGTGTAGAGACAAGAGTTAACGAACTCGCTTCCTCCACTGATAAGAAAGAGCAATTAAAGCCCTTCCACGCAGTCAACATCTTAAGATCGTTCGCTCACTCTAAGAATAACATCACTTTCGGAAAGGACCAAACTTACTAAACCTCAGATAGTAAAATATCCATTATTTTAAAGAAGGTTTTATATAAATAGTTTACAACTTAGAGCAGATTTTAGAGAAAAATAATGAGCTAGATAAACTGAATGATAGAGACTTTTCGCATGTGGCATACTCGTTCGGAGTGAGAAAGGTTGGAAACCCTGATTTCCATTAAAAGATGCTAGCTCGCATTGAAAAGATTGGGCTAGAAGGAAATGGTGATTTCCCCACGATGTTCAATATCTTCTATTACCTACTCTTCAGAGAGTGCGCTGATAAGGAGCTATGGAAGAAGGTGATTCGTTGTGTCGTGAATAATAAGACTATTCTCCCATTGAGGTATTACAGGCATTATTAAATTAAAATGTAAAGTATATTTAGAATGGAAGGAATTAATTTAGGCCATTCAAGTGTGCCTATGTATATCTGAATTCAAAGTTCCCAGAACTTGCTAAAAATGAGGACTTCATCGATCTTTAACACAAGTTATTATACTTATAACACTCACTATATATTTTAAAATTCCTGTTAAGTTCTTCTATCCTGAGAGATACTTCAACGTGCTTACTCAAGAAGAAAACTTCACATTCAATGATGAGTACCTGCGCTTCAAGGCCTTCTTAAACACTCAGTGCTACCTCTTCCCTCAGCTGTATGTGGCCGTCCACAATCTATTCCACTTGCAGTACGCATGGTAAACTGAGAAGATTGCTATCAACTTGCATTTAACAAAGTGGATTCCTCGTGAGACCTAACAGCCAAATGAGCTTACAAAGCTTGCCACTAAAGTACTTAAACCAGAGGGTTGGGAAATTTTCGATATCAGCCAGAGCGAGTTTAACACTTGGACTCAGCAACAGAGAATTGACAACGTCAAAGGATGGATTAGGGAAGCCAAGGAAAGACAGGTAAAGAAGGGCATTATGCCAGCTGAGCCTATCAAATACGTTTGAAGGAACGAGCTTGCCAGTGAGTGATTGTCTTAATACAATAAATTAAGAATAGACTTTGTAATAAATTAAATTCATCTCCAATTAAGTTAACCCTCGCATCAATCAATCCATTTCTCCGCGATTCCTTTGTCTTTCACACCCTCATTAAAAGAGTCTATCAACACCATAGTCTCTGCAGAGCTGAGGATCATTCTTAACCTCAGTGAGTTTGATATTATCCATGAGGAGGTTGTAAACACTAGTTGGTTTGAGGTTAGGATGTAAGCCAGCAATTTCAATGTGGTCGTGCTCGAAGGTAAGCAAGTAGCGTCCCCATTCGCAGTCCTCTGGGCGATTTATTCCGTCTGAGCGGATTTAGATTTGGCCTAGGTTTATCATTCCATGAGCCTGTCTCAAACTTTCAGTTGTGTGAATAAAATAAAAATTTTTCTTTTTTGGAGCCAAACTGAGTAGTAATCTACGTCTGGGCTATCTTCAGCGACTTGATTGAAGTTTCCAATATTTTCAGAAGTGAATTCCACTACGTTCTTTTGAGAGAGTCCTAATGCTTCAAAGATCTTGTCTACTTCCTCTATTCTTGCAAATTTAAGAGATAAAAAGATCAAATGATAGATTCTGTTTCTGCCTGGATCACTAAGTATGTTATTGATAAGGCTTGATCCATGATGGGGAGAGCTCACAGTAGAGAGACTTTGCACGTGCTAAGAAGCTCCGAAAAGAGAGATTGCAGCTCTTGCGTCCACTCCTGAAAAACTGTGGGCAAAAATAATATTTTAAAAGGGTTTTTTTATGTTGCTCAGCAAGTTGTTTGAACTTTTAAGCCATGAGTTGGCCTCTTTGTTCGATTCCCATGGAGACATTAGTCACGTTAGGAAGCATCACTAAGTTATTGCACTTGTTGGCTCTCAGGATATTCTCGACAGCTTGGTATTGGCGAGTCTTGTGTGCCATGAAATGCCCCACTAGAATATTGAAGGCGAAGACGACTGGCTACTGTGCTCTTCGACTGCGGATGGGGTTGATGTGAGTGATTTAGTCCATTTTGAAAATAATAATTAACTTATAAACAACTCAAATTAGGTCTCTAGAATGTTATAATTATTAATCTATCACACATTTCATATAGTAAGGAGAGGATAAAAGTTTTGAAGAGAGGGATTTGAATGATAGAAATCAATATCTAATAAGGAGATTTAATAATTATACTACTAGCAATTATACTAACTTAATATAAAATGAGCAAAACTCAAGAAAGCTCAAGCGAGGAGACCAAAGACCAAGCTTTCACAGTCCAAGGATAGATGGACTCTCTATTTAATCTTTTGTTCAGATTACTGCACTTTCTAATAAGGTAAGATAACAAACCAACTCTTCCTTGGTGAAATTTGAATTATGAGACCATATTTTAGTTATAATCTTATAAAACTCAAAGTGCTAATTCTCTTACAATTAGATTCCGTTTACAGAACTTGAAGATGAAGATGATATCACCAGAGTTTCAAATGCAGATGGTGTTCAAAGAAGACTCAAAAGCAAATACAGAAGAGGGCATTGAAGTTACTAACTCAACTCTAGAAAGTTATTGGCTACGTTTAGCCTGAAAAGCAAAGTCTGATTTCCAAACTTAAGCAAAAAATCAAGCATCGATAATTGCAGACTTGATTTTTAAGATCATTATCATTAAATTCTTACTCATAAATTAAACTTGACAGGCCCTCACACTAAAAGTTATATTATGAGGACTTGGTAGTTGGGGCTTGTGATGATTTGATTGAAAATGTTAACAAACAGATAGACTTGATCAAACTGAAGCTATCCAGTCCTAAAACCCTGAAAAACTTAGTGCTGCTTAGCCAAGATTAAAGACTGAGCATTTCTACTAAAATATTTAATAATCTTACTTAATTTGAAAAAGAAAATAAATATAATGTATTCTATCAGTAATCTTAAAAATTGTCGACCTCTTGGAATTTCCTGAGCACATCATGAATATCGCTCTTCCACATTTTTGTAGTTTTCTAGCCAAAATCAATACTTCTCCGCTATTCCCCTTACAACTCAGATAATCTAGGCATTTTATCTAACCTCGAATGGTCACTCAAAAGCACACTATTGATTAAAATTGTTAGCATTCTGAATTTATATTTAAATGATATCTTTCTAGCATTTCAAAATATTCTCATCTATATCCAAATACTCAGCTAGCTTCTTCTTATTCCCCTCATTCAAATAAAACTTACATGGAGGAATTAATTTATGAATTATGCAAAAAGATTGGAGTTTGCCAAAGATGAATGCCTCAATTTATTTTGAGAGTTTCCTAAATACTCTTAGGAATTGTTAAAAGCCTTATTTTTGAACAAACTTTCATTTCCTACCCCTCCTGTATTCTATGTTGGTTTAAACTTTCTGATCTCAAAGTTAACCTGCGACTCAATCTATTGAATATCCTTTTGCAACATATCCTGAGAAGTTTGTGCAAATACATTATAAGAATAATTTTCAACTATAAGAATTTTGGAGTGCAAAATCATGGCTCTTTGAAAATTCATCTCTTGCTCCTCTGTGACCCTTTCTTTAGCTTTTCTTCTTCTGACTCGAACTCTATCCCTTTTCTTATGGTACTTATCTTTCATGACTCTTCCTCAGAAGTTTGTCTCTTGCGTGATCAAGTTTAATAATTCTTTGCAAGAATCCAGCTATTTTCTACTACTTCAACCTCAGCTATAATTGAACTGCTATATAAAACTCAATTGAAAGCTAGTTGGTTTTCATTTTCGCTCCTGCATAACCAGTTCCATTAAGGCCTTCAAAGATCCCACTTTTATTCATTTTGCTTCCCTCATGATACTCCATCAGCATTATAAGTTGCAAAATTATAACAGTTTCTTATTAATTTCTAATCAACTCTCTGAATGAAACTTCATGCACGAAGCAGCCTTATGGATAGAGCCCCTATTCTGGCTGTAGATTAATCAGATTAAGGTTGAGCTAGTGCCACGTTTAGTTATGCTACTAAGAAGGTTAGTGTGGTTAAGAGCCATTTTGTCTTAATCTTTGGTACTTCAATCTATTGGTCTAAGAGTTTTAAACTGATCGATGAGAGGGCATAGTCGAGTCTTAGGTAGGTTGAAGTTAGCTCAGAACAGGCATAGATTGGTTCAGTGGAGAATTCAACTAAGTTTTTGAAATTTAAGGAAGTTTCCCTAGTTGAGAAAAGTATTAGCTAGTTGCATTATGGCTATCTTAGTTCTTATAAATTAATTTTTAAGTTTTAAATTTTCTCCTCATCCATTCTAACCACAAACTTATACTGATTTCGAAGTATCTACAACTCGTTTTCTTCCTGCTCATCCTTGGTGAGAGATGAAATATGCTAGATCTTGACTATTTTGATTATCTTTTTCTGTGATTTCCTCTGTTCCTTTGATTCGTCCTTAGATTCTAGCTCTCCCATTACTTAAATTTCTTGCTGTGGGAAGTTACAAGCAGAGTTCTACCTTGAGTCTTGACTAGCATCTCCCTCCAACTCATGGATCTCAATCAAGTGAGATAACGAGGGGATGCTATGGATCACCTAACTTAAAATTCGGCATAGGTAAAGATTTCCATAAATAAAGATACTTATTCTTGTGTCCTATGAAGTATTTAAAGGCAAGACGCTACTTGTGGTATTCATTATATTCTTCAAAAATTTCCTCTCCTTAGATTTCCTTTCGTCAATCAGTGACTTCTTTTTAACTTCCAGCTCTGGTAGTTTTCCAAGCACGAACTTCTCTTAGTTACTCACATTTAGCTTTCTCTATCTGGAAAGGTTTTTTGAAGACTGCAATAGAGCTTGAGTTGTGAATTGCCCCTTCTTCTTCTAACTAAAAAAGGTACCAAATCAATATCAAACTTTAACTTTCTATTTCATTTATATTGATAACATATTCTAAGTCTCTTACTCCGTGTCTGAGTCGTCCTCTCTGTCTTAATTTTCAAAAGATCCATTAATGATGTGATGGTGAGCCTTTCCAGTATATAGATTCATGATTTTGAGTCTTATCATTCTCTCATGGCCTCTGGCTTCAAAATTAATCTTAGTCGAGTTATCTGCCAAATCACTATGATTCAGGTATGAATTCACCTACTGAATTGAATCTATTGCAGTAGTTTAGTTTGATCTTTAAATTTATAAGTAACATTAAGTGATAATCTAAAATGCTAGGTCTCTGAGGCATCAACTTCCTCATCTTAAAGGTCTAAATTCATTAGCAGCTTCTGCTTTCTTTGGAGAACAAGTTTCTCCCTTTCTAACTGATCTACAAATGAGTGCTTGAATATAGTCTCATTCTAAACCTATAGTTGCTTTTGATAGGGAACTAGTCCACATTAATTTAAAAAGTCAAATGTAAATATAATAGTCCTCCTTGAATTCCTTGTGCTCCAAATTTTACTATTTGAGGTTTTCCGTTAGATACAATCCCATCAGAGATCGCAGACTCTCTGGGTACAGATCTGCTAAGTGCGGCTGGTTAAATAATCTTAGGGACAATGAAATCTCTCTCCTTGATCTTACTCTTGATAATTTACTGTATTCTTGGATTGAAGCTGCTCTTTTTAATATCTACAAACGGTTATTCAATTTGATGCTCTCTTGAGTCCAGAGGATTCAATGCGTTTGAGATTTTATAGCTCCTAGTCATAGGTGACATTAAAGCAGCCACATTAGAATTTTTGACCTTCTTAATGCTAGTTTCCTCAAGCAAAATGCCTGATTTTAAAAATTTATTAAGATAATGAGATAAATCTATTATGGAATTTTTTTATTTTTGAGGTGAACCTTAAAACTTAGGCCCTTTGATGGGAGTCTCATTGGAAAAGAGAGTGGTCATATCTGAAATCATCCTCCTAGTAGGTCTTTTATAAGGCTTATTGAAATTAACAAATTTCTTATTTGGGTTTTTAAACTGTTTCACTAA
>JAJKFJ010021727.1:0-12659 GCA_027382625.1 Tetmemena sp. SeJ-2015 | reverse complement strand
CGCACTCGTGTTTTCGCACTCGTGTTTTCGATGAATAATATTGATTGATATATTAAAGATGATATTAATAAGAGACTTGTACTCACATAATTTTTGACATTTAATTCCAATATCATAATATTAAGATTGAATGTAATTTTTACTAGTTCTATTAATTCTATTTTATTTTAAGTTTTAATTTTTACTTTTAACTATTAAATTAAATGAATCTTTTTATCACTTACAATCCTAAATATTTTCAGGAATATTGAGAAAGAATATATTTTTTATTCTTAAATAAAGATGCATTTTTTATTATCACCAATTTATTAAGTAAAAATATAAAATACAGTAAGGAAAATGAAATAATAATCATAAAAAAAGATAAATTTAATTTCACATATAGAGTTAATAATATTTATATTCTCAAATTTATATTTTTTAATTTAAAATTCGCAACTAAAGCTAAAATAAAATTTTCAAAAAGAAAATATTGTAAATTAGTTAGATTAAAATTTTTTTATAGAGTCAGAAAATAGATTTTTAAAAAAACATTTTTTAAAGTCTAAAATCGATTTTACTCCTTAAGATATAAGCTTTAATCCATTTTTTATTTCAAAGCTATGCTTAATATCTTGGATAAGCATTCTAGTTGAATAATCCAGTAAAGGAAAATTCATCCAATAATATATTTATGTAAGTTGATATCTTATTGGCTTCTAAAATTAATAATTCAGCAGATTTTAGTTTAATATTAATCATTCTTTAAAATAAAATTGTTAAATTCATGTAAGCTTATTAAGTGAGCTCACAACTCAACTTTTATTTATTTAAGATCTAAAACATAAAAGCACTTGTATATTATAGACTAAATCCCTCTATAGTAATGATTATATACCTAGAGGGTTATAGTTTAATGATGCTTAATTCATAAATAAAAAAATGATTTAAATGAGATAAGTTATATTTATAGTCAGACATACGTGTGAATAAAATAATTCATTAAAATTAATTTGATCAAAGCTTAGAATCTTAAACTATTTAAAATGACCCTCTAGAAAAAAATTACACAAAAATCTCTCAATTATTCGTTTATTTTTGCTAATTTTAATCTTAGAGTAACTATTCTATTTTTTTATAATGAGCTAGGGAGTTATTCCTTGCCCCCCTCAAATATTTTTGTTAATTTTTTTAATGTAATGCAACAATTTTTTAATGCTGATCAGAAAATAAAGACATATATAAACTACTGGTTCCTTAATTAATAAAAATAAATTAGAAATACAAATCTTGTACTCACATGATTAATTATAAATAAACAATGTTTATTATTAAATGTAAAGCAACAAAAATTCCATCTCTAAAAAACAGAAGTTTTCTCGCAAAGGCAAATTCGTTGATTTTGAGATGTTCGTAAATGAAGAACAGAAACAGAATAGTAACGTCGTTCCGCAAAATGTAAACCAAGTAGAATAGGAGTAGGATATAAGAGAAGAAGAAAAAGTCTAAGTAGAGGAAGAGGAAGAAAGAAATCATATGTCCAATAAAACCCTTAAAATAGGAGACAAAGACTCAATGTGAATCTTAATGGAACAAGATTCATTCAAAAATAAATATTTATCTTTAAGTTTTGATCTTAATCGTAAAAATTATTATTTATTTTAATTAAAAATTGCAGAATTTAATGGAAAAGTGATGATGGTTGTTAAAAAAGAGATTAATATAAAGAACACTTGATTTAATTATTAAACTCCACTCAACATCGAATTAATTGTGCTATGACTTTACATTTTGATTTGAAATGGAGCGACCACTCTGCAAATTCTATAATTAATTTGAGTATTTTTCCCTCTGTCGGATTTCGGACAGAAGAAAATCAGATCCTCCAAGGAGACTGCCAATTTTTTGACATTTGTGTAATTATGTCTTCACTGTTAGTCATATCCTATTTCGTGTGAGACTCATGTAAGCACTTCGCTCTAAGTGATCAAATTAATTAAATTAAATTTCAAATGATATAAATTTTAATTTATGGTATTCGAACCCGTAGTCAATTCAAACCAGTTCCCTTCAGTTTCCATCTGATCATCAGGACCACCCTGCCCAAAACTTCATTTTATAGTTCTTAACCCCGCTCTTTAAAAAATTATGACTTATAATCATTACTCTAGATTAAGTAGACATGCAAATTAGTCTCAAGCAGCTCCGTCAACAGATCACATCCAGGATATAATACCACTTCAAAGATTAATGCAACAGAATTAATAATTTAAAAAATAAATTTGTATATATATTTCCATTTATATAGAATTATCACTGCTGAAAATGAAAACAATATAAGGGTGTGTGAAGTGGCCGAAAATTCGGGGTAAAGAAGTGGGCGACATGAAATTTCAATTTATCAGCAAGAAATCATAATACCCCAAAAATTCGACAGCTTTGAACAATATCATGAAATTTATGATAAAATCTATCGATATATGTATATACAAATATATAAATTTTGTTATATTAAAATTTTTGCAAGACTTTTGCAAAATGAGTTCGAGATCAAGGAATTGATGGAGGATAAAAAAGATTTTAAAGGCTATCTTATACTTATTATAATTATTATAGAAAATTAAATTAAAATAGGTGATGTGTTAAAATAATAAATGGAGAGTTGCAACTTGGCGACGGTTGAAATCGCTCAAGTTTCTCAGGATTTTGAGCTCGACACCTCTCATTATTGCAATATGGTGTGCGCAGTATCTTGATTATGAAAGTACTCGCAATTTCCAACTTTCCTAATTTATATCTCTTTACTCAACATTTCCTTACAAATAATTGTAAGGATATAAAGCTTTTAGAATTATGCTGAATGATGTAATAATTATAATTTGAACGTACTGTAAATGCAGCTAATTTGTTCCATTTCAATTTAATTTACTACAATTAAATTCTCAGCTATATTAAAGGCACAAAACTCTGCTTTCTTTAGGGTAGGGATGTCAACTGGCCACTATCCGATACCTCGGCTACCTTGTGTCTTTCCTCTTAGAGGAGATTTAACTAAGTATACTGTCTGCTAGTTGTAGAGAGTGCTTACTTAAAAGGTGTTTGGATTATGGAGAGCTATGAAGCCGTGTCAGATTAAAACTATTCTCCAAAAGGATCCCTCCACTTACCAATTATTAATTTTCACTTGCTTTGGATTCTAGGAGTGACTTGGAGGAATAATTGTAGCTTTTGCTTATAGCATTTTATGCTAGGACACTGCAATTATTCTTCAAAACGTCATTTAAAAATATCACCTAGCACTAGCACTGTAGAGTGCCATTGACTTTTAAGGAGCTTTAGGTCATTTTTTCCCGCCTCTAAGATCAATATAAATTTTAGAGGCTTGTCATTGTCCAGTCAAATTCAGAATTTCGGAGAGATTACTAGTGGGAATAAGAGTATGATTCATTCGATCGGAATTTTAGTCCCGCATTGTGATGTCTTGTGTTGGCTTGTGTCTCAGTTTGAATTTATACTAGTAATGAAAGGATTTTATTTCCTAGGGAGCTAATGTATAATTCCTTTTAAATTCTTAAAACTTGCCTTTGAAGATTTTAAATCCTGCAATTACTAAGTGGATTAGAGCATTTAATCGTCGATCTCATGTTAAATTTGTAAGGAAATTATTTTATATTATTCTTTAGCATAAATTAACTATCTCAGTGAGGCTAATTCTGTTCCTAAAAAAAGTTCAAAATCTCAAGCCTCTCGATATGCTAAAGATAGAGATTCGCCACAGAAACATTTATCTTTTTTTAATTAAATATCTTTATTTAGTTAGCTTTTAAAAATTCTTGTCCTTTTAAAGAAAATTGATGTAAGTCAGCTATTGATTAAAAATTTTAATTTTTAATTTAATTTGTTTAAACAGTGAAGTGAGCCCCTATGAATAAGATATTTGCTTTGTTTATTTTTGTTGCATTAAAAGTTTATGAAGCAATTGGAGTTGTTAATCGGGTGTTTATCCAAGCTAGAGATGATGTGAGACTAAACTAAAAAAGTACTTTAATTTCTACAAAATATTGGTAATTATAAGTAAGTTCTTCTTGTTTATTTGTAGATATCAACTCTAAGAGACCTAGCGATATGGGACCTCAAGACCTCCCTGATAAATAATTAATCGCAATTTTAAAATATAAATAAAATTTACAAAATTTACGATCATTTTTCTTTGCTTTTTCTGGAATTAATTTAAAAAGTAAGGTTTAAATTAAAGAATACTTAATATTTTATTGCTCTTTATTAAGTGCATATTGTTTTTGTTTTTAAAAAAAGACCTTATAATATATTTTTTATTATGTCCTAATAAATTAAATAATTTATGATTTTAGGGAATAAGATTTGGATAATAAGCTTCAATTTGCCCGGCATAAAGTGTCAAAGGGTCTAACTCTATATTTAATAATTATGAATTCGATTGTAGTTGATAATAAAATTAATCTCGCTAGTTAGCAGCACTCTAAAAGTTCAGATTTGAGAGCAAAGAATCCTCAGAGCAGTCTCTAAAAGAGGATATCCTGAAATGCGAAGAAGTTTCTGCAAATTACTATTTTGCAAAGAAGGCGAAAAAATCTATTGTTCCGAAATTTTCACAGACATTCTCAGCATCTCAAACCGAAGCGATTAGAAAGTCTGAGTTCAATAATTTATATTTTATTAAACCTAATTGAAATTATTTTTCACTAGATTATCTTTGGTTCATGGGCCTCCAGGGACGGGAAAGACAGTCACAACCACTCTTATTTATAATCACTGCAATTGTTGCTAACTGGTTTAAATAGATGGATACGAGATTCGAGAAGATCCTAATAAATAATCTAAAAGATTTTTCTATTCTATATTTTCTATATATTAATTTATGCACACCCTCCAACGCGGCAGCTGATGTGATAACCAAGCGACTTCAAGAAATTGATTGTCTGACTAACTAATTCATCCGTCTGCAGTCAGAAGCCAGAGAGGACATCTTCAACCTAGACCTAAATGAGGTTAAGTCCTACACCCTCCTTCAATAAAATACTTGGAAAGATTTATATTTGATTACTTCACAGGATGTTGTTTATGAGTGAGGAGGAGCAGCTTTTAGAGTCTGAGAATATGCTCGCCAATAAGAAACTCAAGGGTCTAAAAATATACTCTGCGATCTTATTAGATATTTTATTTGGATGTAAAGCAATCATTGGAGTACCAATTTAGTGTCATATTCGTAGTTAGATTGTTTTTATATTCTTAGTGACTACAATCTTGCACTTTTATATTTTATAAATCTCTATGAAAGGCCCAACAAAAAGGGAACTTTAGGAGACGATTAAATGCAAGAAATGATCTAGAAGTATGGCTGCGTACCATTAATATTTTGGTGTTGCAAATATTTAATTTATTAAAAATACCTATACATTCTATTCTTGAAAGCAGTAGAATGCTAAAAGTTCACTATATATAAAAAATATTTTTTTATAAAACAAATTATTTTAATATTTTGTAATTATCAAATCTATCATTAGCACAGAAATCTGCTTAACAAATACAGTCGCTATTTCTAAGACCATGTATTTATAAATAGCGAAGAAAAAGTGATTTTCATACCTTAATTTATTTAGTCTTGAAATAAGTTAAAATGCAATTGAAACTTTAATAATATAAACACAAAAATTATGCTTTTATTTTAACAAATCTTTACATTCTATTGAAAAAAATATTGCAGAAAGAAGTAACTACTAACTTCTTTAAATTAAAAATTTTATTTAAGGCCAAATAGACAAATTCACTTCCCTCTATAAAAATGGAGATTAAATTGATTGCAATCTTTAAAACAGATTCTAAAAATTCAAAAATTAATGTGCTCAAAATTTAAACTATGCCAAATAAAATGACGTGATTGAAGCCTCAGCTTACGGAGTGAACTTCTAGCTTCACAAATATAAAGATGATAAAGGCGTCTTAATGATGGGCCTAAAAAAGAGAGATAGTAGTTCTCAATCACTCTAAAATATAAAAATTTATTATAGGTCAAATACGAATAGTTGATTGATGATTATTAAATTTATAAATATAACGACGCTAAATTACAAGTCAGAGTTAATTAATTCAGTACAAAAATTAAAATGAAAACTTTATGGTCCCCAATAGAACATTACTCACGACATCGGAATCATACTAAAAAAGGCATTCCCAATTTCTAAAAATCAGAGGCTTGAAATCCTATTAGCTTAAAATGATAGCATTGATGAAGGAGGGGGGGCATTACTGTATAATTCGCACACTTCCACCAATAGGATAAAAGTATTAGTAATCCTAATGTAGATATGCGATCAGGTAAACATTATTTCGCAAACAACTAATTCCTTCCTAATGCAGTTAATAATACATGCACTTATCTAAAAATAAATTTACTCAAAAAATATACTTCACAAAGGATTTAGACTTTTAATTAAAATTCTTGCACTTTTTATTCGTTGTATTTAAGAATTTAATAATCAGTAATCAACTATTCGTATTTGACCTATATCTTATACTCCCTTAGTCTGCTTTAGTAAATACTATAAGTATGATCATCAAAATATTTTATTGCTCGGAGTGAGTGTCGAAGGTATTAAGAAGATGAACTAAGTCAATCTTGATAATTTCCTATTGAAAAAGAGAGAATTTGAAGAAAAGGAGATTCAAAATACTCTGTAAAAACAAAATCATAAAAATAAAAAAAATATATTCTATAAAAAGTTGCGAAATGCTTTTTTTTAACTCCTATAATCATCACTACTTGCAATGGAATATAAAATTAACTTTTTCAAAAAACAAATTAACCAAGAAAATAAAAAAATTTCAAAGATAAATATAATTTTATATTTGTTCAATTTTATCTCCTTTATTTTAAAATATAGGATAAATTTGAATTGATGATCTAGAAGAAGATATTTACAATGTATTTTCCCTAGGTGGTCGGAGTGAACTTGATAATAGGCCTAGAGCTGCAGAGGATTTGACTTTTAAATTAGAATTCAGTTGATAGTAAGTTCTGAATTCTCTCAGGCTTTAAACTTGCAAGAGCATCATAAAATAAAGTTTAATTATAGGTTAAGGGTGGGCCGACTTCATTCATGCAAGTGAAAATTAATTCTCAAAACTTAAATTATTCGCTACTCTGTGAATCTTAATTTCTAAATCTGTTTTTTTTTCTTAATCTTATTTTTTAATGTCGATAATCTATTCATATTTATCTCATATTAATTTCATCTATATGTATATAGGAAGAGGAGATCCAAGATTAAAAGGAGTAAAGTTCACAAAAGTAATCATCGATGAGGCAGCCTAAGCCACAGAGATAGAAGTTATAGCTTGCATGCTTGATGCTGAGCAGGTTGTCTTAATAAATTATATAGCCTCACTTTAAAATTCTAATTATAGTTGAGATATTATTAGAAATAGACTTATTTGTTATTATATTAAAATAGAATTTATGGAGGTAGTTAAAGTATTTTCAATTGAAAAAATGATTTCACCATTCGATTAAGCAAAATATTAGAAGAATTTTATATTATTCTACCTTAAATGCGAGTGAATGTTGTCAAAAAATTAAAAATGGCATATAATTCAATATTTAAATTAATTCTGAAGAATATGATGAGTCAACGAGACATATTTTGCTTCTTAAGAGCATTATGAAGGTAATAAAGAAAAATTTTGAATTAATTTTGAAATTTGCTTTAGAAAAATAGTACATCGGGGTGATATAAGTTAACTATTTTAACTGTCACGGTGCTTCTACTCCATGTTAGTTATTTTTTAAATCAAATTTAGATTTTAATTTAAATCTTAACTATAATCGGAGATCATAAGCAGTTGGGTCCTCAGATTGTTTCCAACATTAAAGGCCCTGACTCTCTCTTTTCTCGTTTGATTGAATAAAAATAAAAGTTATCAATTAATTGAAGGAGGCTTTCCAAACGTTATGCTCAGGTCATAGTACAGAATGCATCCCTTTATCTTGGAACTCCCAAACAGACTATTCTATGAAGGGAGGATTGGAAATGAGTTTAAATACTCTCACAGAGATTTCTTCATCTCTGAGGATAAGCCTTTGCTCTTCATATTAAATAGAATATTACAAATTTATAAAGATTCATTGATGATAGAAGTCCAGAAGGGAGTTAAAACAGAGTATTAGAAATATTTCTAAAATATAATAGCTTAGAATTTATGGTAACTCCTTCTTAAATCTGGGTTAAGCAAATTTGGCCACTCGCATCTTGCATTATTTAGGTTTAATATGATTAGTGTATCGGAGGGTTTTGAAAAGTTGATCTCTAGGGTGAGGAAGAAAATGGAGGTTCGATTTTTAATAATTTTTAATATATTAAGCAATTAGAAATATAGGTGTTTATTTAAATGGTGGAACATGACAACCTTAGTTACAGTATCTGAGCGATGCATCTGTAGTAGTCAGCAGCCATCTTGATGAAGCAAGTCTTTTGTTTGTTCATAAGGCTCATTAAATCTTTTAGATCTTGCTCTATCAGTGTATTCTTTATTTAAGCTTTCATATTGACTTTTTCTGTCTTTCTTGTTTAGATGGGATTCACTTCTGAATTGAAGGATGGTTTGTTGTTTGCGCTGATCAAGTTCTTAAATTAATCTCTCAAACGTTTTGGCTTTATCTTTTACTTTTTGTTATCTTGAAGCAGTTGTGCATGTCAACTTATATTTCAGCCTGCTCGGAAACTGTCACCATGAAGTTCTTTTCTTCATCTTAGATTCTGCTAGTGATTAAATTCAAAAATTAGATTTATTTAAATATGGTGCTTTACCCTCTTCCCCAACCCTAGAGATAAAATTTTCACAACCCTCCGATATATTAATCATATTCAACCTATAATAAAGAAATCTAAGGGGGGCTTTCCTCATCATCCTTTTTTTTAATAAAAATATGAAAAATCATGATCTAGTCAAAAAATAGTCCAAATTGAAACTCAAAAGGTTTATCAAGACCATATATTTTACTTTTGAAAAAATTATTCTAAATTTTTCAAAAATAAGTCTCTAGATTTTATCTTTCAGAGGATTTTATTAAAAAACTAGCTATATTTAAATAAAAATTAAAGAATATAGAAAAATAGTTTTTATTAAAAGTATTTAGATTTAATAGCTTATATTTTATCGAGTACTTAAAGTATAAAGAAGATAGAGTCTGAAATATTAAATGCGAGACCTCATAGCTTCTGAAATATTTATCTTAAACTTATAAAATTCATTCTATGCTAATATTTATAAAACTATTCTTTGTTTTTCCAAAATAAATATTATTTCAAAGCTCTTTTTTAATTTATAAAAGAAAGAATATGGCTGGATAGACCCTTCAACATGATGGACTATAAAATTGGTGTTTTGGCAAGTTTTAGACTAAATTATGATTTTCCATATTTTCATGAAAAAAGTGGATGACGAGGAAAAGCCCCCCAATAGAAATATAAGTTGCAGTACATGGTGGGCTTCAAAATTTGAAAATTAATTAGCTTTTATATATAGGCATTAAGAAGATGGATGCATCAAGAATTGGAGTGATTTCTCCATACAATGGGCAGACTTAGAAACTAAGATAACTTTTTATATTATTTTTAGATATTTCCTTAATTTTTATGACAACTGATGGAGGGTATTACCAATCAAGTGAATACAATTGATTCTTGGCAAGGAAGAGAGCAAGACTTCATTATCTTCACAACTGTCAGGAGTGAAAACACTATTGGTTTTATGAAGAACAAAAATAGAACCAATCATTATACTGAAGAATATAATAGATGACAACTGATCGATTTTTTAATATACATTTACGAATATATAAGGAAGCAACTGATAATCATTAGATAATATTAATTTATACTTTAAAATTCATCAAATAAAAATGAGAGCAATGGTTGAAGATTAGAAAAGGGATAGAGCCAACAGAATACTAAAAGTAGAAACAGAAGTAATCAAATCTTTTTTACATAAATTAAATTTATTGATTTATATGTTTAGCATACAATTCATTAGGAACTTAAAGAGGCTTAAGATATCTTGAAATTACTCAGTTTGGATTTGTATTAGAACTTCCATTACATTTGAAATATCAATTGAAGAACGTAGCAAAGTATTTAAATTAAGTTTAATTTTATTTCATAGAGCAAAGAACATCCGAACTAACCCATTGAAAAGAGGTTCAGCTTTATGCAAAAGTGGAAATATAGGGACTCAAAGAATTTTTATTTTGAGAATTATGATTAAGTTCATATGAAATAAAATGCTTCTCTATGGCTAATTTTTATCAATCACTTTTATTTGTTAAAAATAATCTCTTCAATCACTTAAATTCTTCAGTATAATAGCTTTATTAATTTTATAATAATCTTTATTTAGATTAAATGTAGCTCTGACTAGGGCGAAGTACGGACTTATCATTATTGGCAATAGAAGAACATTATCAACTAATCCCAAATGGAAAAACTATCTAGACTATCTAGAGGATTAATAAGTAATAGTTACATCTTATGAAGAAGCAATTGCTAAGATTAAGAACGAATATCAACCTCCTTGGATATTATGTTTTCAGCTTTGTTTTTTAAAATCTAGTTTCCGTTGAGCTTTCTACTGATTGCGACCATTTTTAGGATGCGGAGGCAGTCACAGTTGAAAACCGAGTTTAATTAGAGGTGGAAATTATTTGAAAAATCGAAATTAATTAAAATTAAATAGCCTAACTTTTTTTACACACCAATTAAATAAAAAATTTGCTTTAATTAGTGCATTAGTACAATTAAGGCGCAAACGGTTAATTTGTGAACTCCTGTAGCCGATCCTCTATCAGATGCTTACTCGGGCGTACCGTTAAGTTTCTCACAGTCTCTCCGGTGCTTCCCATTGGTCTAGGTGGCTAGGATAGGGCGAGCTGTCAAGTAGAAGGGGTCTGGAGTGAGCCATTAATCAGTACGGAGTAATCAGGGGCGGGTTTAAACCCTACCTGTGGCAGGAGGCGGTATGTGCGTGAGAGACTGTGTTTACAGATAGGGCTTGATAAGGATAACTTAACTATGAGATATGGTATGAAGCGGCCACAGATAGAGTTTAAACCCGCCCCTGATACTCCGCACTGATTAATGGCTCACTCCAGACCCCTTCTACTTGACAGCTCGCCCTATCCTAGCCACCTAGACCAATAGGAAGCACCGGAGAGACTGTGAGAGAATTAACGGTACGCCCGAGTAAGCATCTGATAGAGGATCGGCTGTTTTGTACAGGAGTTCACTAATTAACCGGTTACGCCTAAATTGTACTAATAAATAAATTAATTAAGGGAATTAAAGGAGGCATAAATAAGATTAGCCGTGACGTCAATGATATTGCTATGACGCACTTATCTGACGCACACAACTCCAGCGAATGGTATTAAACACGTGGACCCCCCATCACATTTTAGCAGAAAGCCCCGCTTCCCGCATACCCTCCAAAAATTAAAGAAAAAAATTCGGGTAGCTTCGGACCGAGAACAAGTTTGCTGCTCGTAGCGTCTGGCTTCGCTGTCAGTGCATGACTGAGTGTTTGCCATAGATCTCGTCCCTCCACGTCTAACAGGATTAGGAGGGTGAGTGGAACCACTCGCCTTTGATTATCTCTCCAGTGAGCAGCTCAACCACCTTCCCCAGGGCTTCGGCTACCATTATCCCTTGCCTCATTTAAGCACTCACCACCAGCCAATGGAATACTAAACCAGAAAGCCTTCAGGGAAAGGGCAACCGGTGCTTAGTGATGGTCGTGTGCGTCCTGAATTTTAACTTTCTAATTTAATTTTTTCCTTAATTGTACTAATGCACTAATTAAAGTAAATTTTTTATTTAATTGGTATGTAAAAAAGGTTAGGCGATTTAATTTTAATTAATTTCGATTTCCACCTCTATTTAAACTCGGTTTTCAACTGTGACTGCCTCCGCATGCTAGAAATGGTCGCAATCTGTAGAAAGCTCAACGGAAACTAGATTTTAAAAAACAAAGCTGGAAACATAATATAACTTACTTCCAATAAAGGCCCTCAGAGCATGGACTAATACGAGTTTTGAAATATTTAGTAGTTTTGTAAAAATAAATTATTATTCTTTATTGTTAAAGATAACTCTATGTTTTCTCAATTTAATGAATGAAGGAGATAGATACTTCTAATATTTTAAAGAAGAGAAATGGAATAACATATATTTCAGGAATTTAGAATTTTAAAATATAATAGGTATTTCATTTTTTAATGTAGATCTTTTGAAGCTAAATATTTTTTACTTCATTCATTCCTCGATAATAAGGAAATCAAAACCCTATATTATGATCAGAAAATGAAAATAAGTTGTGTATAATTAATTTCTTTATTAATTCTTATAATCATGCTAAGTTTAACCTTAAACAGGCAATCTAAAGTCTTCTAGGAAGGTGACTCTGACGTCTGTCTCATATTCTCTGAATTTTATACCTTTAAGTGCTTCCTCTATCTTAGATAACGGAGTGTTAGGTTTCATAGGTTGCTTGATTATTACTCTCTAACTTTTTCAAAGGTTCTGATACCTTGTCTATCTTACAATGTCTTGTTGCGAATTATATTGCATCATCTTCACTTTCACACTAGTAGT